>JAFEMH010004308.1:0-216672 GCA_022495995.1 Adenophora triphylla var. japonica | reverse complement strand
GTAATAAACCTCTTAGGATTGTAACCTTCTATACAAATTCAAGTCCAACAAGGATTCTTCAGCAGATATAATCCTCTTAGGATTAATATCTTATCTCTTAAGCAATCCAATTCAACATGGATTCTACATATGTATTCCTATAAATACAAGTCATATATCAGATTATTGGGTCCGTTATCTTTTTGACCCTAAACTCTGTCAAATTGATTACTCTTTCTCTAAACGTATACTTACTCTCACGCCAGAGGGCCTTCACCAGAGAAGCCCCGGCTTAGTTTACGTTTCTTTTTCCTTTTCAGGCTATTCAATCGCCGGAGTACAACCGACCGCTGGATTTGGGCTGATTCGATCTTTTTGGCAGCGTCATCAATATATAATTATTACAGAAAGACAAAAGAAAAAAGAAAAAAAGGAATGTAACAAAAAAAAACACTATGAAGCTCTCCTGTGTCTCTTTCCCCTTCATTTTCCTTTTGACTGTTGTAGTCTTCCCTAAAATAAAACCACATTATGTGGCCAGCTTACCCATTCCCCCTGCCTCCTTCCATCTTTGCATACTTTGGCACCTCCACTGCCTCTCTCTTTGTCCCTAAAGCGACTATACTACCGACGATTTCAACTTTCGAAAATGCCCACCAAAAATTTATTCAAATGGGTTTTTGGATTTTACCCCCACCCCATGATTTCAACTTTTTCTTTCTTTCCGGGAAAGAATCAAACATAAACCAGCAATTTCAATAAGAATAATTTGAAATTGAGGAAGATTTGATAAGGGTAAGGAGATTAGGAGGCAAAAAAGGTGTATGGATAGTGACTGAAAAGTGGGTGAGATGATTTTTGTGATGGTGGCACAATGGTTGTGTAGGTGGTGACGGCGAAGGTCGTGGCACGGTAATGGTTAGGGTGGTCGAAGGCGAAAAACGGTGGCGACCGGAGGATGTGGTAGTGGTGGGTAAGAAGAGAAGAAGAAGGGAACTCTTTCTCTTCTCTTTCTCATTTAATCCTTTTAATTAAGAAATTTTCATTTAATCTACTTAAATGGAATATCAACTTCAATCTAAACCAATTTGTTAAGCACATGCACGACACATGTCATTTAATTGACTTTTCTAACGAATTTCGTTAAAAATCCCTTAATGGGTGAAAATTTAAAACTTGAGACCCTGAATTGGCCGAAAAAAATTGTCAGACCCTCCGTAGAAGACCCCCTATTAGTTCAGATATTAAATTGTAATTTTCCCCTTTTAAAAATACATGGTGATATTTTTATAAGTAACTGAAATTGTTTAAAGCACTTAATGATATTTTTGTAAA
Source organism: Adenophora triphylla var. japonica (assembly GCA_022495995.1). Classification (NCBI taxonomy): domain Eukaryota; kingdom Viridiplantae; phylum Streptophyta; class Magnoliopsida; order Asterales; family Campanulaceae; genus Adenophora; species Adenophora triphylla. Next base: position 215,358 of record JAFEMH010004308.1, on the reverse strand, counting down.
CAATCTAAACTATTTTAAAATACTCGTTGACGCTTTTGTAAATAATCGAAACTTATTAAAACACAATGATACTTATTACTCCGTAACATTATCACTGACACTTATTAACATTATATCTGACACTATTTAACACTATCACTAACACTCCTTAAAACTACCAATGACATTTTTAACACACATACTGACATTATTTAACACACATTAACACTTATTAACAAATGTTAAAAGTGTCAGTTTTAATATTTATAAGTTCCAATATAAATAACTAACATTGTAAAAATACTAGTACTCCCTAGCCCGTGCCAATGATACGGTGACAGTATTCATGATGGTCAGGTGAAGAAAATTAAAACATAAACATGATAAAAAGCACCTTAATATCTCAAAATTCATGAAAATAGAATAGCAAACAATCACAAAATATAATTGGATATTGCCTACGTTTGTTCTTAACTCTTGCATCAAATTGAAAGTAAATGAAAATTCAAATGTCAGATTGAAGTAACAACCTGAGAATGTGGAAGAATTTAAGAGTGTACCCTGTGACTGAGTAAAAAACAACCACCCAAATTCAAAATTTAAGTAGAAAAAATCCACTTAACAATGAAAGAAGCATACCTATGAGATACCAAAATTTATCCTCCATTGAAAGAGTGAGCAAGCAAGTACTTGTACTTATATACGTAAATCCAACTTCAAAATTTTCCTGCATGTTTTCTATTCACAAAATTAAGTGCACTTCTAAATCATTACCCTAACAAACGATGTGTAAAACACACGTGCATGTGAAACATTCACAGTATAACTGTATACCCATCTGAAATAAAAGAGTTCACTTATGACATCAAAATCAAAATGGACAATCTTCTAAATTGATGATTCAAATACATTTAATATACTAAATAGAAACGCAATACTAACATTCACAAAATTAATAGAGTAGTAGTTGTAATTTTGAAAACCATGCAAACCAATTTCAAAACTTAAACATTGAAAAAAAAAATCAGATGGGTGTACATATGGATTGGAACGGGTACAACATTGTAGCGCTCATATTGTGTCAGCAGCCCCTGCTACTTCATTGTAACATCTGAAAGTTACTTAGTTTGGATGAGTCTCATATGAATCAAATAATTATTTCTCCTTAATATAAAAGCAAGGAATTTGTGTTTCTATCTCGATCATCTATCGCAATTGCATACCGAAAGAATATTTATCATCATCAAATACATAAAACACTCACTCATCTTGCACACAAAAGCTTTAAAGACAATGTATAAGGAGTCTCCTTTCATCTACCACCCACCATTCTAAACGACCACTATCTCTCAAAACTACCTTCACTACTTCTAATATTACAGTTACTTCTAAATCTTAAAGTCTGAGGTTACACCTTAAAACCAATTGGTGCTAAGGGAAGTGGCCCAGGATCTTTAAATATTATAGGAAAGGTTTTCCAATTCCCGATGTGGGATAATATCTCTAACACGCCCCCTCACGTGTAGCGGGCTTTTCCAAATCTTACAACGTGGACTTATCAATCGGGTAGCACGGAGTAACATCATGGGCCTTTGGGCCTGCACGTGTAATGGACCTGCTCTGATACCATCTTAAAGTCTGAGGTTACACCTTAAAACCAATTGGTTCTAAGGAGAGTGGCACATTATCTTTATATATTATAAGCAAGATTTGTCAATTCCCGATGTGTGATAATATCTCTAACACTAAACACCAACACATCAGCATGGTCTAAAAGCATCCTGAGATGGACAACATAACATTTTAATCATACTCTGATTATAGTGGGTTACACTGATAGATGGTAAAATAGATCATTTAGAGAAGACAGAGAATCACAATAAAAAACAGTACTAAAGATTCAGGTTGAGTGAGCAAAAAAAGAGGCCCATTCTTCGGTGAGGTTACTAAATAAACATTTGTCAAATATCAAGACACAATGTTAGTTGTGAAAGAAGAGAATACTCAACTTGAACTCAAAATCAATAGAAATATAATAAAGGAGCTCAGATCACCTGCATGGCATCAAGAACATCATGCATCATAGCAGCATGAAGCTCCAAGTGTAAATGAGTTTTAACACGCTACTAAATGACAATTTCCTTACCCCCTTAGAATGTCGCCTCTTAAACTTTTGAGCAAGTAAATTTCCCAGCCATCGCTCCAAATGAGGTAATAATTAATTGACTGCTTGATCAGCTGCAAGTGTAGACCGCAGAAAAGCAAGAAGCATTAGAAAATTTTCATAATGAAGGATAGTAAATGTGAGCAATGCAAAGGGCATGCATAAAAGCAGTAAATTGAAATCTTAAGACATAGCTAAATAATGTATCATGAAAACGGAAGTTAAATCAAAGAGGTTCCTCGAACAGATTCTCTGATCAATACGAAGCATCAAGACACTCTTTTATTTAGAACACATAATTATCTCGTTAAAGTACTTCTAAGTCCTCAACCAACCAAGAAATAAAAAGAGTGCATAAATAACACATTTATGATTACAAACATGTAAGTATGTCATATTAAACAATTTACCAATGTTTACATTACACCCGGGGCACATATGGTAAACTGCTATTTTGGTGGTCGGCTCATACAACCCAATTTATTTAACTGTAATCAAACAAACAAAATTGAAAAACCCATATTGCATTTAGGAATTAATCATTTTATAAAATGACAATTAGATCTTAAAACTCCACAACCTCGCAATTAAGTTAAACCACAACCAAGACAGTCTCAAACCAAGTAAATTGCAATAATCAAATGCAAACACTTAAATTGCGTACTTGTTGCTACGGACTTTGATACAGGAGATGAATTGAATTTATACTGAAAGAAATTGAGCGGCTAGGAAGCGACAATTGAACGCAAAAGAACATGATGTGAGTCCTGGTGTGATAGTGTCGGTGTAATGCCCTAGGCTTTAGTTATGTTTAACTTAAAACCATTATGTATCATCTTTATCCTTGATTATAGAGAAAGTTTATTATTTGATTGTTATATATTTTGCATATTTATTGTAATAATCTCCATCCCTAATTATTAAGTGAATAATTAGTATAAATGTTAATGGATGATCATATGATGATTATATGCATAGAGATGCACATTAAATTTATGGGTACTTGTTAGTGAACAAGTGACTGGACTTGACCCGTATGAGATTTATGTCATGGTCAAATGTCATAATTAAATCTCATATGGTCACTTCATTTAGTCCCTAGACCTGAGATTATCATGACCTTACATATGATGAAAGTTATGTTTGATTTTAGTCAAACAATATCTTAACAAGATATTTGTAAAGGCTATCTTTGGCATGATCGAATTCATGATGGGAAGGATGATAAGTCAAGATGGAATTTGTCCCTCGAAAGAGAGATGTTTTGCTTGGGCCCCTCGATGAGTGATAATGATGAAAGTGTATGGCCTTACCCCAATACGATTGAATTATCATTATACTCAAGATCGAGAAAGCATTGAACAAATACAAGTTGACGTGGACCATGACTTGTGTTCAATATAACATTGTGATACAAAGGGAGAAATGGAAGTGTACCATTGGAAACGTGAACTCTTACGTTATATTAATTAGGTAGACATAATGGCTTGCTAGAGTTCGCTTATGTTTTATGAGGGTCGATATGATCGAGCTCATTGCCAATATAATATAATCCTATTGGGTCACACACGATTAGAATGAATTGGTTAAACCAAAGGAAGAAATATTGAGAGTTCCTCATCAGGCATAAGTCATCACGCGACAGATCCTGTCCAGAGGGCACGTCTGGTCGTGCGACACTTCATGCCAAGAGGCGTTTACAGCTTAGTTTCCTAATACGATTAGGGCACTAATATTAATACTATAGTAGTATAAATATGAGTCTGTAAACCCTAATTGCTAGCTGAATTTTCTAAGGAAAAATCACAACAAAGGTTTCTCAATATTTCTTCCATATGTTTAAGAATCTAGCAATTCTCAAGAACTGTTCTTGGTTCATTCAAAGGTGTGGATACTACTAGAGGGTCTTCGCTCGTACGACGATCAAGGCCTAGAGTTCTAATTGTTCAAGCAATCTGAAGATTCAAGTTTTTGAAGATCGAAGTTTGTGATTCAAAATCACATTGATAAATTGTTCGATAGCTCAAGAACAGAAAGCAATTAAGGTTGGTAAATTCTATCTCATAGGAATTCAATTTAATCGTATAGAACGGATCTTAGGGCTCTTGGGTTTTGTGTTATTTAGATGCTAATTCCGCTGCGCATGGACCCATAAAACCCAACAGTGGTATCAGAGCCCCGTTCGTATGGTTAAGTTTGAATTAACATGCTAGAAAATTGATATAAATTGTTTATATGTTCTTTGCATGTTTTGTATGCGTTAGAATTTTATTGTTTTTGAAACAATGTGCCAAAATCGTTTTCTGTTCATATTGAATTAAATCTGTTAAAAACTGTTTATTTGATTTAATTGCTTTATGATTAGAATTGATTGAAGCTGAAAATCTGCAAATCTGGTAGTTGGACTTGGTATGTCACGCGACAGATCTGGCCAACTGGCTGATGGCGTCGCGCGAAATAACTAGCCAATCTGTGCAGGAATCAGTTTGATAATTTTTCTTCTAATATGTGATTATGTTTATAATCTGAGATGTTTAATGTCTTAATCTGAATGCTATAAATTTCTGGATATTAAGTTTGTAGGGCTATGCTAGATTAATTCATTATTTATGCATGCTTAATTAATTTAAATGTGATTTTATTAATTGTTGCGATGCATGAATTATGTGTTCTTATGTGATAAGAATCTTGTTAGATGCTTAGTTGAAACATTGAATTGATATTTCCTGTATGTTTAGTTGAAACATCAAAATTTTGATTTTCTGATTGTTTATAGAAATAAGTCAGTTTACGCAAAATTTGAAAGAATCTGATTGTTTATGAGAAACAAATCAGTTTACAAGTCTGATTGTTTATGAGAAACAAGTCAATATACAAAGTATTGATTATGTTGCATTCAAATTGGTATTATAATTGTGCATGACTAGGAGAGTTCTGTCAAAGGAAGATTTGGTACTTAAGCAGTCCTTGTGGCTCACCTATTTTCTTGGGAACTTACCTGGTGTACATTATAATTATCTTTGTTGATATGCTTATAATCTGCTTTAAAGAACCTTCATTTAACTTTTAAGTTCTTTATGCCAATCCATGATTAAAACACTTGAGACCACTCGGATAGTTTTGGGTGGGCTTGCCATAGCAAGGTACTTTGATTCTATTTCGTTTGCGAGCAGGATGAGGAAATGGTGGTTCCTATACATTTAAAGTGGATGAACTTAATTGGGTTATCAAAATAGTTTTGGACCCAAGGCATAAGATGAGATTAAAATATGCTTAGACATATGATGTCTTAAATAAATCTCATAAAAGATCTAAGAGTCATATACGATATGATTGATGTTTTCTACCTAATAAATTTAATCTTGAGCGGTGCGCCATAGCGTACTTGAGATTAAATTAAAGTTGGATCTTAGCCCATTAAATTATATTATGCTTATTTGCATTGGAAGGTGTATAATTTAGTGGGAGTATTTGTAAAATACATGATTTTCTATTAGATGATAAATGTGTTGATATTGATATGTATTCATATAATTTGTATATTTTGTTGTAGAAGTAGCATTACATAATGATAATTGCGATTCGTCCTTATGAAGGACAAAGTTCGAAAGGAATGATACAAATAATTCTGATTGGATCAGAAGCCTAAAGAATGGTTCTTAGGTAATTGTGTACATTCTTGACGAATTCATTCCTGTTGAACCTACTGCAAATGTTGCAAATGACAAATAAGGAAGCAACATTAGAAACATGTTGATGATTCTGACAGTATTGCTTGCCTTATACTTGCCACCATGTTTTAAAGTCTCTTATGAAGAACCTTGAACACATGGAAACTGCTTTTGTTCTAGCACAAACGCACAAAGGAAATGTTCCAAGTGCAAGCTAGGTAAAAGATGTATATTGTGGTGAAGGCTTTAATGCATAAGATGCAAAAGGAACAATCCGCAAGTGTGTTAATGGTTAACACAAGAAAAGGTTCAAAATGAAAGGTAAAGAAGGTAAAGCAAAGGTTGCTAAACCTAGGGCAAAAGTTGCCAAAGCCGAAGAGGCTAAACCCAAAATGTCTCAAAAGGATGCATTTTGCTACCATTGTAATGAGATTGTCATTGGAAGCAAAGTTGCAAGGCTTATTAGGAAGGCCTAAAGGGTGAAGAAGGGCAATTTGATTGCTACTACTTCAAGTATCTATATGATAGATATTTTCTTTTCGACTTCTTGTTCTTGGATATATGATACCGGATTGGATCCCACATTTGTTTAAATGTGCAAGGAACGAAGAATAGAACGCTACTCAAAGAAGGTTAATCAAAACTATGCTTAAGAATGGAGCAAGGGTTGCTACATTAGCCATAGGGACTTATGAAGTCACTTTACCTTGTGGAGTAGTACTTGTTTTGAACAAGTATGACTACGATTCGGATTTGAGTAGGAGTGTTATTTTCGTTTCTTAAATGGATGATGAAGGATATAATTTTCTTATTGAAAATAAGAAGTTTTATATTTATTCAATGATATGCCTTATTGTATTGCATATGTCATTGAATGGTCTTCATATCCCTGATGTTAAGAAACAAAATAATATTGAAGATATCTAAAATATAAATGGGAATTCTGAACCGAACAATATGAACAACGCGTTCATATGGCATTGCCGGCTTGGTCAATAAATAAGAAACATATATCTAAACTCCACTAATATGGACTTTTAGACTCATATGATCATGAATCATTTGAGGAATGTGGATCTTATTTATTGGGATTATGACCAAACCACCCTACACTAAGAGTAGTGGGAGGGCTAGTGACTTATTGGTCATTATACATGAGATGTATGTGGACCATTAAGTAGCATTGCTAGGGGAAGACTTCGATATTTCATCACATTTCACTAAAGACTTATCTAGATATGACTATGTCTATCTGATGAAGTCCAAAGGTGAATCGTTTGAGATGTTTCGAACATTTCAAGATGAAGTGCAAAACAACTTGGCAAAACTATTAAGTACTTCGATTAGATCGAGGTGGTGAATATTTGAGCGAAGAGTTTGACAATCATCTCAAAACTATGAAATCGTTTCAGAGCTGACTCCACCCGGAACACCACATTGTATGGTGTGTCTGAGAGGAGGAATTGAACCTTGTAGGAAATGGTTCGTTCGATGATGTGTCAAGTTGACTTTCTTATTTCCTTTTGAGGATATGCTTTAGAAATAATGCGGTTACACTGAATTGTGTCCCTACTAAATCGGTTCCTTAGTCTCCACATGAGATGTGGCATGGAAGAAAACTTAGTTTATCTTTCATGAAGATTTGGGGTTGCGAGTCTTATGTAAAGAGACTTGTCTCTTATAAGTTAGCATCAAATTTGACAAAGTTATTTTTGGAAATAAATCTTACAATCACAAAGAGAACAAACGTTTGTTGCTCTATACGATTCGTTTTTTGAGAAATAGTTTCTCAATAAAGGATCTAGTGGGAGTAAAATTAATCTTGAAGAAGATCAAGAAATCGAAAATAATATGGAACCAAAAGTAGAGACGTAACCAAGTTCATAAAGGAGTTGTGGAACCGATTCAAGATGCACAAGTCCATCGTAGACTTGATAGGTTACGATCCGAACTCGTGAAATATGGAGTTTCTCGTATCGAAAAGTAATGAAGTGAAAGTCATTGAGAATGACGATCCTACTTCCTATCAAGAAGCGATGTCCTCTCCTAATTTGGATAAATGGTTAGGAATCATGAAGTCCGAATTAAAATCCATGTTCGATGATCAAGTTTGGAACTTGATTGGGCTACCTGAAGGTGTAAAACCTAAAGGGGAAAGTAGGTCTTCAAGACCTACATGGATGGGAAGATGTATACTTTCATGACTAAGGATTGTAGCAAAGGGATTTAGGTTAATTCATAGTAGTGACTATGATGAAACCCTTTTCGCCAGTTATAATACCAACGTCTGTTAGAATTTCAATTGCCAATTTTGCATATTGTGACTATGTGATATGACAAATGGATGTCAAATGACTTTCTTTAAATGGAAAGATTATTAAGGATGTGTATAGTACACAACCCGAATAGTTTGTCGATCCAAGAAACTTTAATAAAGTATGCATGTTGCAAAGATCCATGAGATGGATTGAAGCAAGCTTCAAGGAATTGGAATCTTCGTTTTGATGAATTGGTCAAAGAGTTTGACTTCATCAAAGTACAAAGATGAATCTTGTGTATACATGAAATTCAGTGGGAGCGTAGTATTATTTCTATTGTTTTATTACAATGATACCTTACTCATTGGAAAAACGAAGTTCCGACACTTAAGACTGTCAAGTCTTGATCAAAGAAAGGTTTTTCAATGAAAGATATGGGTAAAGCCATTTATATCCTTGGCATCAAAATCTATAGAGATAGATTTAGAAGGATAAACTGGTTTGAGTCAAAATACTCACATTGACAAGGTTCTTAGAAGAGTCTAAGAAAAGTAACTTGTTAATGGGTCATGGTGTTTCTCTTAGCAATACTCATTGTCTTATGACAACTGATGAGCAAAAGGGAAATGAATGAAGTTCCATATGCTTCGACATTTGGATCTGTCATGTATGCCATGATTTGTACTAGACCTGGCGTCTCATATGCTCGAAGCATGATGAGTCGATACCAATATAATCCTGATGTAAACCATTGGATGGCAGTCAAGATGATCCTTAAGTACTTAAGAAGAACTAAGGATACGTTCTTGGTATTTGAAAGATTGGAAGTTAATCTTGTTGTAAGGGTTACATAGATGCTAGCTTCCAAACTGACAAAGTTATTTTAAAATCGCAATTAGGATTTGTGTTTATGCTTATTAGAGGTGCGGTTTTGTTGGAAGAGTTCCAATCCGAAAATCTTAGCCGATTCTACGACTAAGGCCAAATTTTAGCAACATATGATGTGGCTAAAAGAGGCAGTTTGGATCAAAAGTTCATTAGTGTTTTGAAAATGTTCCAAGTATCACTAATCGGTGAAACCTTTGTTATGACAATAGTGGTGCCACTTGTGCAAACAATGGAACCAAGGTCACAACAGCGATCCAAACACTCACTTAGACGTTTTTCGAGGAATTCATAAAGAATGAGAAGACGTTAAGATATACAAAGTATCAACCGATGATGACATAAGGGATTCACTTACAAAAGACCCGCGCACAGGCAGAAGCATTATGGTCATGTTAGATCCATGAGTATTCGATATATAAATGGAGCCTAGTGCAAGTGGGAGACTGTTGGTGTAATGCATTAGACTTTATTTATGTTTAACTGAGAACCGTTATGTATCATCTTTGTCGTTTAAGTTTATTATTTGATAATTATATAGTTTGCATATTTATTGTAATAATCTCCGTCCCTAATTATTAAGAGAATAATTAGTATAATTGTCAATGGATAATCATATGATGATTATATGCATAGAGATGCACATTGAAATTATGGGTACTTGTTAGAGAACAAGTGACTGGACTTGACCCGTATGAGATTTATGTCATGGTCAAATGTCATAATTAAATTTCATATGGTCACTTCATTTAGTCCCTAGACCTGAGATTATCATGACCTTACATATGATGAAAGTTATGTTTGATTTTAGTCAAACGATATCTTAACACGATATTTATAAAGGCTATCTTTGGCATGATCGGATTCATGATGGGAAGGATGATAAGTCAATATGGATTTGTCCCTCAAAAGAGAGATGTTTTGCTTGGGCCCTTCGATGAGTGATAATGATAAAAGTGTGTGGCCACACCCCAATGCGATTGGATTATCATTATACTCAAGATCGAGAAAGCATTGAACAGATACAAGTTGACGTGGACCATGACTTGTGTTCAATATAACATCGTGAGACAAAAGGAGAAATGGAAGTGTACCATTGGAAACGTGAACTCTTACGTTATATTAATTGGGTAGACATAATGGCTTGCTAGAGTCCGCTTATGTCTTATGAGGGTCGAGTTGATCGGACTCATTGCCAATTTAATATAATCCTATTGGGTCACACACAACTAGAATGAATTGGTTAAACCAAAGAAAGAAATGATTGAGAGTTCCTGATATGGCTTGATCTGTAGCGCGACAAAACTGGCCATCTGGCATGTGTAGCCGCGCGACACAACAAGCCACAGAGGCGGTTTACACTTATTTCCTAATTTGATTAGGGCACAAACTCTAATACTAAAGTAGTATAAATATGAGTCTGTAAACAGCCGAAGTCTAGCCGAATTTTCAAGAGAGAAAATCACCAAAAGGTTTCTCAATATTTCTTCCATAGGTTTAAGAATCTAGCAATTCTCAAGAACTGTTCTTGGTTCATTCTAACGTATGGATACTACTAGAGGGTCTTCGCTCGTACAACGATCAAGGCCTAGAGTTATATTGTTCAAAGAAATATGAAGATTCAAGTTTTGAAGATCGAAGATTGTGATTACACCGATAAATTGTTCGATAGCTCAAGACTGGAAAGCAATTAAGGTTGGTAAATTCTATCTCATAGGAATTCAATTTAATCGTATAGAACGGATCTTAGGGCTTGGATTTTGTGTTATTTAGATGCTTATTCCGCTGCGCATGGACCCATAAAACCCAACAGTGGTACCAGAGCCCCGTTCGTATGGTTAAGTTTGAATTGGCATGCTAGAATTAAGATATAAATTGTTTATATGCTTATTGCATATTTTATATGCGATAGTTTTATTGTTTATGAAAAAATATGTCTAAATTGTGTTCTATTCATATTGAATTAAATCTGTTAAAAGTTGTTTATTTGATTTAATTGCTTTATGATTGAAATTAAGAAAATCTGCCAAACTGGCAACTCAAGTCGTGCGACAGAGTTGGCCACGAGTAGAAAATCTGGTAGTTGGGCTTGGTATGTCACGCGACAGATCTGGCCAACTGGCTGATGGCGCCGCGCGACATAACTAGCCAATCTGGGCAAGAATCAGTTTGATAATTTTTCTGCTAATCTGTGATTATATTTATAATCCGCTTTAAAGAACCTTCATTTAACTTTTAAGTTCTTTATGCCAATCCATGATTAAAACACTTGAGACCACTCGGATAGTTTTGGGTGGGCTTGCCATAGCAAGGTACTTTGATTCTATTTCGTTTGCGAGCAAGATGAGGAAATGGTGGTTCCTATACGTTTAAAGTGGATGAACTTAATTGGGTTATCAAAATGGTTTTGGACCCAAGGCATAAGATGAGATTAAAATATGCTTAGACATATGATGTCTTAAATAAATCTCATAAAAGATCTAAGAGTCATATACGATATGATTGATGTTTTCTACCTAATTAATTTAATCTTGAGCGGTGCGCCATAGCGTACTTGAGATTAAATTAAAGTTGGATCTTAGCCCATTAAATTATATTATGCTTATTTGCATTGGAAGGTGTATAATTTAGTGGAAGTATTTGTGAAATACATTATTTGCTCTTAGATGATAAATGTGTTGAAATTAATATGTGTTCATATAGTTTGCATATTTTGTTATAGAAATAGCATAACACAATAAATTGCGATACGTCCTTATGAAGGACAAAGTTTGAAAAGAACAGTACAAGTTATTCTGATTTGATCAGATGTTCAAGAAGTGTTCTTAAGCAAAATTGTACGTTCTTGACGAATCCATTCCTATTGAATCCAATGCAAATGTTGCAAAGGGCAGATAAGGAGCAACATAAGAAACATAGAGATGATTCATATGATGTTGTTTGCCTTATACTTGCCACCATGATTGAAGGCTCTTATGAAGAACCTTGAACACATGGAAGTTACTTTTGTTCTAGCACAACGCAAAAGGAAATGTTCCAAATGCAAGCTAGGCACAAGATGTATGTTGTGGTGAAGGCTTTCAATGTATGAGATGTAAAAAGGAGCAATTTGCAAGAGTGTTAATGGTTAACACAAGAAAGGGGTTCATATAGGAAGGCAAAGAAGGTAAAGCAAAGATTGCTAAATCTAGGGCAAAAAAGTTGCCAAAGCCGAAGAGGCTAAACCCAAAGTGTCTCAAAAGGATGCATTTTGCTACCATTGTAATGAGATTGTCTTTGGAAGCAAAGTTGCAAGGCTTATTAGGAAGGCCAAAAAGGTGAAGAAGGGCAATATGATTGCTACTACTTCAAGTATCTATATGATAGATATTTTCCTTTCGACTTCTTGTTCTTGGGTATATGATACCGGACATGGATCCCACATTTGTTTAAATGTGCAAAGAATAAAGAATAGAAAGCTACTCAAAGAAGGTAAATTAAACCTATGCGTAGGAATGAAGCAAGAGTTTCTGCATTAACCATAGGGACTTATGAAGTCGCTTTACCTAATGAACTAGTACTTGTTTTGAACAAGTGTCACTATGTTCTGGATTTGAGTAGGAGTATTATTTCTGTTTCTTATATGGATGATGAATGATAAAATTTTCTTATTGAAAGTAAGAAGTTTTATATTTATTTAATGATATGCCTTATTGTATTATGTCATTGAATGGTCTTCATATCCTTGATGATGAGAAACAAAATAATATTGAAGATATCTATAATATAAATGGGAAATCTAAGCCGAATAATATGAACAACGCGTTCATATGGCATTGCCGGCTTGGTCAGATAAATAAGAAACATATATCTAAACTCCATTAACATGGACTTTTAGACTCATATGACTCTGAATCACTTGAGGAATGTGGATCTTGTTTATTGGGATTATTGACCAAACCACCCTACACTAAGAGTAGTGGGAGGGCTAGTGCTTTATTGGTCATTATACATGAGAAGTATGTGGACCATTAAGCATCATTGCTAGGGGAGGATTTTGGTGTTTCATCGGATTCACCAATGACTTATCTAGATATGACTATGTCTATCTGATGAAGTCCAAAGGTGAATCGTTTGAGATGTTCCGAACATTTCAAGAAGAAGTACAAGACAACTTGGCAGAACTTTTAAGTACTTCGATTAGATCGAGGTGATGGATATTTGAGCCAAGAGTTTGACAATCATCTCAAAACTGTGAAATCGTTTCAGAATTGACTCCACCCGGAACACCACATTGTATGGTGTATCTGATAGGAGGAATTGAACCTTGTAGGACATGGTTCATTGGATGATGTGTCAAGTTGACTTTCCTATTTCCTTTTGAGGATATGCATTAGAAATAATGCGGTTACACTGAATCGAGTCCCTACTAAATCGATTCCTAAGGCCCCACATGAGATGTGGTATGAAAGAAGATTTAGTCTATCTTTCAAGAAGATTTGGGTTTGCAAAACTTATAAGAAGAGACTTGTCTCTGATAAGTTAGCACCAAGTCTGACAAGGTTATTTTTGGAAATTAATCTTACAACCGCAAAGAGAACAAAATGTTTGTTACTCTGTATGATTCGTTTTTTGAGAAATAGTTTCTCAATAAAGAATCTAATGGGAGTAAAATTAATCTTGAAGGAGTTCAAGAACCAGAAGATAACATGAAACCAAGGGTAGAGATGGAACCAAGTTCACAAAGAGTTGTGGAACCGGTTCAAGATGCACAAGACCATCGTAGATCGGATAGGTTACGATCCGAACTCAAGAAATATTGATTTCTCGTATCGGAAAGTAATAAAGTGGAAGTCATTAAGAATGATGATCCTACTTCCTATCTTGAGGCGATGTCCACTCCTAATTAGAATAAATAGTTAGAAACCATGGAATCTGAATCACAATCCATGTTTGATGATCAAGTTTGGAACTTGATTGAGCTACCTGAAGGTGTAAAAAACTAAAGAGTGCAAGTAGGTCTTCAAGACCGACATGGATGGGAAGGTGTATACTTCATGACTAAGGATTGTAGCAATGGGATTTAGGCAAATTCATAGTATTGACTATGTTGAAACTTTTTCTCCAGTTACAATGTCGAAGTCTATTAGAATTTCAATTGCCAGAATCGCATATTATGACTATGTGATATGACAAATGGATGTCAAACGGCTTTCCTTATATGGAAAGATTACTAAGGATGTGTATAGTACACAACCCGAAGTTTTGTCAATCCGAGAAATTCTAATAAAGTATGCATGTTGCAAAGATCCATGAGATGGGTTGAAGCAAGCTTTAAGGAATTGGAATCTTCATTTTGATGAATCTGTCAAATTGTTTGATTTCATCAAGTATGAAGATGAACCTTGTGTATGCATGAAATTCAGTGGAAGCGTAGTATTATTTCTATTGTCTTATTACAATGATATCTTACGCATTGGAAGACGAAGTTCCGACACTTAAGACTGTCAAGTCTTGGTCAATGAAAGGTTTCTCAATGAAAGATATGGGTGAAGCCGCTTACATCCTTGGCATCAAGATCTATAGAGATAGATCTAAAAGGATAAATTGGTTTGAGTCAAAATACTCACACTGACAAGGTTCTTAGAAGAGTCTAAGAAAAGTAACTTGTCAATGGATCATGGTGTTTCTCTTAGCAATACTCATTGTCTTATGACAACTGATGAGCAAAAGGAAATGAATGAAGTTCCATATGCACCGGCATTTGGATCTGTCACGTGTGCCATGACTTGTACTAGACCTGACGTCTCATATGCTTTGAGCATGACGAGTCCGATACCAATCTGATCCTATTGATAACCAATGGATGGCAGTTAAGACATTCCTTAAGTACTTAAGAAGAACTAAGGATACGTTCTTGGTATTTGAAAGATTGGAAGTTAATCTTGTTGTAAGGGTTACATAGATACTAACTTCAAACTGACAAAGTTAATTTAAAATTGCAATTAGAATTTGTGTTTATGCTTATTAGAGGTGCAGTTTTGATTGAAAGTATTCCAAGTAGAAAATTGTAGCCGACTCTACTACTAAGGCCAAATTTTAGCAACATATGATGTAGCTAAAAGAGGCAGTTTGGATCAAAAGTTCATTTAGTGTTTTGGAAATGTTCCCAGTATCACTGATCGGTGAATTTTGTTGTGATAAATATGGTGTCATTTGTGCAAAACAATGGAACCAAGATCACAACGGTGATCCAAACACATACTTAGACGTTTTTCGAGAATTCATAAAGAATGAGAAGACGTTAAGATATGTAAAGTATCAACCGATGATGACATTAGGGATTCACTTACAAAGACCCTCACACAGGCAGAAGCATGATGGTCATGTTAGGTCCATGAGTATTCGATACATAGATGGAGCCTAGTGCAAGTGGGAAATTGTTGGTGTGATGCCCTATGCTTTAGTTATGTTTAACTTAAAACCATTATGTATCATCTTTATCCTTGATTATAGAGAAAGTTTATTATTTGATTGTTATATATTTTGCATATTTATTGTAATAATCTCCGTCCCTAATTATTAAGTGAATAATTAGTATAAATGTTAATGGATGATCATATGATGATTATATGCATAGAGATGCTCATTAAATTTATGGGTACTTGTTAGTGAACAAGTGACTAGACTTGACCCGTATGAGATTTATGTCATGGTTAAATGTCATAATTAAATCTCATATGGTCACTTCATTTAGTCCCTAGACCTGAGATTATCATGACCTTACATATGATGAAAGTTATGTTTGATTTTAGTCAAACAATATCTTAACACGATATTTATAAAGGCTATCTTTGGCATGATCGGATTCATAATGGGAAGGATGATAAGTCAAGATGGAATTTGTCCCTCGAAAGAGAGATGTTTTGCTTGGGTCCCTCGATGAGTGATAATGATGAAAGTGTATGGTCATACCCCAATGTGATTGGATTATCATTATACTCAAGATCGAGAAAGCATTGAACAAATACAAGTTGACGTGGACCATGACTTGTGTTCAATATAACATCGTGAGACAAAGGGAGAAATGGAAGTGTACCATTGAAAACGTGAACTCTTACGTTATATTAATTGGGTAGACATAATGGCTTGCTAGAGTCCGCTTATGTTTTATGAGGGTCGACATGATCGAGCTCATTGCCAACATAATATAATCCTATTGGGTCACACACAATTAGAATGAATTGGTTAAAACAAATAAAGAAATATTGAGAGTTCCTCATCAGGTATAAGTCATCGCGCGACAGATCCTGTCCAGAGGGCACGTCTGGTCGTGCGACACTTCATGCCAAGAGGCGTTTACAGCTTAGTTTCCTAATACGATTAGGGTACTAATATTAATACTATAGTAGTATAAATATGAGTCTGTAAACCCTAATTGCTAGCCGAATTTTCTAAGGAAAAATCACAACAAAGGTTTCTCAATATTTCTTCCATAGGTTTAAGAATCTAGCAATTCTCAAGAACTGTTCTTGGTTCATTCAAAGGTGTGGATACTCTGGAGGGTCTTCGCTCGTACGACGATCAAGGCCTAGAGTTCTAATTGTTCAAGCAATCTGAAGATTCAAGTTTGTGAAGATCGAAGTTTGTGATTCAAAATCACCGAAAAGCAATTAAGGTTAGTAAATTCTATCTCATAGGAATTCAATTTAATCGTATAGAACGGATCTTAGGGCTCTTGGGTTTTGTGTTATTTAGATGCTAATTCCGCTGCGCATGGACCCATAAAACTCAACAGATAGCACCAGCACTAGCACCAGTACAAAAGCATCAGAATAATCAGTTTAATTTAAACTAAAACACGAAATTAACACTTATCTACAACAACTTGTTGTAGATAATAAAAACTTCTCTTATTAAAAGGAATCACGAACCAGTTACACGAACGTAGACTAAGAGAAGAACAAAAATAACCAAACTAGATCTCACACAAATAACACTCTCAATTCTATGGAACTACTGGAATTCTAGAGCTCAAAACCGTATGAAATAATGTGTCGTGCACTTCTATTATATAGAGAAAGATGTCCTTGTTTGTAGAAGATGATTTGTTTGAGAAACTCTTTTCCAAATAGACTTCTACCTTCTTTATTCAATCCAAGCAATCCTTCCTTATCTTGGACTCTTTCCTTGTGTGAGAGATCTTGCAAAATAACCAAAATATACACTAAACATATCCAATATTTGGTTAGTAGGTTAGTCAATTAAAATAACCTAATTACAATAAATACAATATTTACTTAAATTAACCAATATAAAGAAAGTAACAAATCTAACTTAAGTCAACCTTTTGACTTGTCAATGTGTGTGGGATATTACACACTTTCAATCTCCTCCCGATTTGTTGCTTTCTGGTCAAAACGAATCATAAGCCAAGATCATATAGAATAAACTAATTGTCACATATTAATCTCTGCTTAAATAAGCAAATGATCCAACTCCCCTTGAATTTGTTACAGCTTCCTCAACTTCAGTTGTATCTTCCCTTTTGACTTACTATCTCCCTTCATCAAAAACAGATAAAATCAGATTACTAAATATAGAAAAACTCCCACTAAATAACTTCAGTTTCCATCACTTCAGTTTCTATCCTTAATCTCCAGTACAAAAGCAGCTGAATAAACAGTTTAATTTAAACTAAAACACGAAATTAACACTTATCTACAACAACTTGCTGTAGACAATAAAAACTTCTCTTATTAAAAGGAATCACGAATCAGTTACACGAACATAGACTAAGAGAAGAACAAAAATAACCAAACTAGATCTCACACAAACAACGCTCTCAATTTCTATGGAACTAATGGAATTCTAGAGCTCAAAATCGTATGAAATAATGTGTCATGCACTTCTATTATATAGAGAAAGATGTCCTTGTTTGTAGAAGATGATTTGCTTGAGAAACTCTTTTCCAAATAGACTTCTACCTTCTTTATTCAATCCAAGCAATCATTCCTTATCTTGGACTCTTTCCTTGTGTGAGAGATCCTACAAACCAAATATACACTAAATATATCCAATATTTGGTTAGTAGGTTAGTCAATTAAAATAACCTAATTATAATAAATACAATATTTACCTAAATTAACTAATATAATGAAAGTAACAAATCTAACTAAAGTCAGCCTTTTGACTTGTCAATGTGTGTGGGATATCACACACTTTCATATACATTTTTTGATAAAATTTTAGTTCAGCAAAAGAGTGTTTAAAATTGAAAAAAATGGAGAAAAAATGCGGATAGTTGAGAAAAAGGGTGTTTAAAATTGAAAAAAATGGAGAAAAAAAATGCATTTTGTTAGAAGTAAAACTGAAAGGTAACAATCGTTGATAATTAGTAAATTCACGGAAATGATGAGCAAATGATTGAGAGATTGAGGACACAGGGAATAAATGGTGTGTCTGAGTAGTCGATAACTATAGACGGAGAACGCAGGATTCAGATCAAGTGTTATGACTCACGGATAGTTGAGATATTGAGGGTAATCTGAGGGAGGAAGAATCGAAACTGAATATAGAATCAAACTACTCTACCAAAAGAGTTAACCTTATAAACGTGAAAGTGACCCATATGAATTCAAAGTTTAACATATGTTAAAAATATCACCAATTGCTAATTTTTCAGAAGGCATGTAAATTTTTCTAAAAGGAGATTCTCTCTAAATCGATGATCAAATTTGCCTTGGCTATTCGCTTCAGCGATGGCCTAAATTTATTGAGTTGGATTTGCTGAGGGTTATGATGGGACGGATTGTTAGAATATTATCACTTTAGTGATAATATTTTCGTATATATCTTGTATATTTACATTCCTAGTTTCTAGCTATTTTGTAAATAGATAGGTATGTAGTTGACATAGATAGAACCGACAATTGGGGGATTGATTTACTGTTGATCTCTTCCCATAATTCACGTTTGTAAAGTCTTGTATTTATACACTTTGAATGGAATGAGAAGGCAAGGAAAATATTCTCAGTTTATATGGTATCACGAGAGGTCTAGGGCAAAATTCTTCCGCTGCGCCTCCTCCGTGACCTAAGTCGTTATTCTCCTTCTTTGTTCGTGTCTTCTTCTCTCTCTCGGCCATGTCTAGTTCTCGAGGTCCCCTTCATCCGGCCATGGCGGTCATAAATATCAAGAATAGCATCACTGTTACTCTTGAACTCGAGAATGTACAATACGCAACATGGGCTGAAGTTTTCAAAGTGCATGCTCGATCTCTCCAGGTCCTTCATCATATTGTTCCGCCCATGACCAAAAGGAAGGAACCCACCACGGATGAGGAGATCGAAATGCATGATACTCTGGATGCAAAGTTGCTTGGTTGGATTTATGGCACTATTTCTCCGGATCTTCTTAACACCATCTTGGAACCATGTCAGACGGCAATGGTAGCTTGGGATACCTTGAAGGAAATCTTTGAGGATAACAAAAACTCATGCACGGTTAGCCTTGAGCAGGAATTCACATCCACGCTCATGGAACACTTCCCTTCTGCCTCCTTCAACTGTCAACAATTGAAGCAGATCGCAGATCAGTTGAAGAATGTTGGCTCACCGGTGGGTAAAGATCGCATGGTATTACAGATGGTGACTGGCTTGACAGAAGCATATGGTGGTGTGGATACTCTTCTTCGTCAAATGAGCCCTCTCCCTAAATTTCATCAAGCCCGTTCCATGCTTATTCTTGAAGAGATGGGGCTGCAAAAGAAAGAATTCACAACCTCTGCCTCTGCCATGATGGCTCGTGATGTGGCTCCATCTCTTCCAGGTTTGCTTCCTACACCACCTGTTAATGGTGGCCAGAAAAATCGAGGCAATGGTAAGAAGGGAAAAGGCAGTGGTAAGAATGGGTCAAAATCTGGTGCTGCTTCAGTTAACCATGGGACGGGTTCGACTCAGTTTGATAGGGCTCCAAATCAGTGGTCTGGTACACAGAATTAGTGGAACGGACAAGGGCAAGCACCGTGGAGCGGGGCTTGGAATTGGCCATGGGCAGTGCCGCCTTGCCTTTACCCAACAACAACCACTCCCTGGCCCAGAAATCCTCCCACAGCGGGCCGCCAGCAGCACGGGGCACTTGGCACCAGGCCGCAGCAGGCTTACATGACTTCTGGTACTCCTCCTTCACCAACGGACGTGGAAGCAGCAATGCACACGCTGAGTATGGCCCCTCCTCCTCCGAATTGGTTGATGGATTCAGCCGCCACATCTCATATGACTTCCTCGTCAGGTACTCTTACGCCCTATTTTAATTCGAGTACACATCATGGCATTATTGTAGGAAATGGTCATTCGATTCCTATAAAGGGTTATGGGCATTCTAGTTTGTCTCCGTCTCATCCTCAACTCACTCTTAAAAATGTTCTCCATGCTCCTAACATAATTACAAACCTTGTGTCTGTTAGAAAATTCACTACTGATAATTCGGTTTCCGTAGAATTTGACCCATTTGGTTTTTCTGTTAAGGATTTCAAGACGGGGAGACAACTTATGAGATGTGAGAGTAGAGGGGATCTTTATCCGGTCACAAGCCACAAGTCGTCCAATTCTCAGTTTGCTTTTGCTGTTTCTTCACCAAGTTTATGGCATGATCGTTTGGGTCACCCCGGCATTCCTGTTATGAATTCTCTTGTCAAGAATAAATTCATAGATTGTAGTAGGACTAAAGTTAATCATGTATGTCAAGCTTGTTCACTAGGCAAACATGTTAAACTTCCGTTTGATGATTCTACTTCAAGTACGTTATTTCCTTTTGATATAATACATAGTGACTTGTGGACATCTCCCGTATTAAGTTCTTCTGGCCATAGATATTATTTACTTTTTTTGGATGATTATTCGCGTTATTTATGGGTTTTTCCTTTAGCTCATAAATCGGATGTGTACCCCACATTTTTGACTTTTCACACTTTAATCAAAACTCAATTTGAGTGTAACATTAAAACTTTTCAATGTGATAATGGACGAGAATTTGATAATAAGCATTTTTGGGAGTTTGGTAAACTGCATGGGCTATCTCTTTGTCTTTCTTGCCCTTACACATCTCCTCAAAATGGAAAAGCCGAACGAAAAATCCGCACAATAAATAATATGGTCCGTACGTTTATGACCCATGCCAATCTTCCTTCAAATTTTTGGCATCATGTCGTTCATATGGCAACATACATGCTTAATATTCTTCCAAACTCGTCACTTAATTTTATTTCTCCGCTCCAAGTATTATATCTTAGAGCACCTACTTTTTCTCATCTTCGGGTTTTTGGTTGCTTGTGTTACCCGTTGATCCCGTCCACCACTATCAATAAACTTCAAGCTCGTTCGACACCATGTGTCTTCTTGAGTTATCCCGACAATCATAGGGGGTACAAGTGTTATGACTTTGCATCTAGAAAAATCATCATTTGTCGTCATGTTATATTTGATGAGAATCGTTTCCCATTTGAGTATATACATGAAAATATCCCCTTTGCTTATAATTTTTTGGATGATGAAATATCTCCATATGTGCTGGACAATCTTTCTCCCACCGCCCATTGTCCAGTTGTGGCCCAGCACCCACAAACAGCCCAACCCGAGCCTGCCTCTCCTTCGACAGTTCTTTCTTCAGCTGCTCCTACTTTGGTCTCTCCAAATATTGGTGTTCCTACAAACCCACCTCTTCACATTTCACCTCCTCGGCCCACTGCCATGGATACTCAAGCTGGTCCTATTTCCTTGACTCGTGGACCAGTGACTCAAAGTCAACATGGGATAGTTAAACCCAAAATCCCCTTTAGTCTATACACTGTTGTCTCTAAATCTCCTATTCCAAAATCCCCTCTCTTTGCCCTTAATGATCCTAATTGGAAGATGGCAATGCATGATGAATATGATGCTCTTATTAACAATAGGACGTGGGAGTTGGTGCCCCGTCCACCTCATGCTAACATTATCCGTTCATTGTGGATTTTTACTCATAAAGACAGGGCTGATGGAACGTTTGAAAGACACAAGGCTCGCCTTGTTTGTGATGGAAAAACACAACGCATTGGTATAGATTGTGGCGAAACTTTTAGCCCGGTAGTCAAACCGGCTACTATTCAGACAGTTTTGAGTATTGCGGTTTCGAGAAAATGGGCAATGTATCAACTTGATGTTAAAAAATGCTTTTTTGCATGGTGATCTCAATGACGGTATACATGTATCAACTTCTCGATTTCCGTAGCACGAAGTTTCCTGATCATGTTTGTTTGCTTAAAAAGTCACTTTATGGGCTTAAGCAAGCTCCTCGAGCGTGGTACAAACGTATCGCAGATTTTGTTACATCTTTGGGCTTTGTTCAAAGTCGTTGTGATCACTCTCTGTTTATTTTTCGGGATAATGGTGTTATGGCTTATTTGTTAGTTTATGTCGATGACATAATTTTGACTGCTTCTTCCGAGTTGGTTTGTTCCAAGATTATCTCTTCATTAAGTACTGAATTTGCCATGAAAGACTTGGGCATTCTTAGGTCATTCTTGGGCATAGTTGTGACTCACCATTCGGATTCATTATTTCTCTCACAACGGAAGTATGCTTTAGAAATTGTTGAAAGAGCCGGCATGGCATCCTGTAAACCATGTTCTACTCCTGTTGACACCAAACCCAAGTTGAGCGCACATACAAGTCCCCCCTTTGCTGATCCATCCAAGTACAGAAGTCTCGCCGGGGCACTTCAGTACTTGACATTTACAAGGTCGGACATCACGTATGATGTTCAACAAGTGTGATTATTTATGCACGATCCCCGAGAGGAACATATGCAAGCACTAAAGCGAATAATTCGGTATATCCAAGGTACGTGTGACTATGGACTACATTTATTTGCTTCTTCAACTTCATCTCTTGTCTCGTTTACTGATGCGGATTGGGGCGGGTGTCCGAATACGAGACGATCTACTTCGGGTTATTGTGTGTTCTTGAGGTCTAATCTATTTTCTTGGTCCACCAAACGACAAGCTACTATCTCTCGGTCTAGTGCGGAGGCTGAATATAGGGGTGTAGCAAACGTCGTCTCCGAATCATGTTGACTGAGGAATTTGCTTCTGGAGCTTCATTGTCCCATACGGCAAGCTACTTTGGTATTTTGTGACAACGTAAGTGCGGTGTATCTTTCGGGCGATCCGGTACAACACCAACGGACTAAACATATCGAAATGGATATCCATTTCGTGCGTGACAAGGTAGCTCGTGGTGAAGTTCGCGTTCGACATGTTCCGTCTCGCCATCAAGTGGCTGATATATTTACAAAGGGACTACCTACGGTTCTTTATCTTGATTTTCGGGACAGTCTAAATGTAAGGTTACCTCCCGTTTCGACTGTGGGGGAGTGTTAGAATATTATCACTTTAGTGATAATATTTTCGTATATATCTTGTATATTTACATTCCTAGTTTCTAGCTATTTTGTAAATAGATAGGTATGTAGTTGACATAGATAGAACCGACAATTGGGGGATTGATTTACTGTTGATCTCTTCCCATAATTCACGTTTGTAAAGTCCTGTATTTATACACTTTGAATGGAATGAGAAGGCAAGGAAAATATTCTCAGTTTATACGGATGATGCACTACTTTTTACTTTAAAAATCATGAAATTGAAGATACGAAGAGAGAATCAAACTACTCTACCAAAAGAGTTAACCTTATAAACCTGAAAGTGCCCTTATATGAATTCAATGTTCAACCTATGTTAAAAATATCACTAATTGCTAATTTTCAAAAGGCATGTAATACAGATTG
This sequence comes from Adenophora triphylla var. japonica, assembly GCA_022495995.1. Lineage (NCBI taxonomy): Eukaryota > Viridiplantae > Streptophyta > Magnoliopsida > Asterales > Campanulaceae > Adenophora > Adenophora triphylla. The sequence goes on along the minus strand of JAFEMH010004308.1, from coordinate 191,599 downwards.
ACACTTCAAGCAACATGCATTTTTTGAAATAAACTCATTTTTTTATGATACCTGACTTGTTTTTTCGAAAAAGAAAATGAACCGGAATAACACCATAAATTATACGGAATAGCTTATAGCCACAGAATTGCGAATCAGATGAAATTGATAACCCCATTCAAAGACTACGAGAGAACCTCATCATAAGTGGGCAAATAGCACATTATTTGCCCAAAATTTTATAAGAATTGCAATTTAGATCATAATGTTTTAACTTTTGACAATTTAGTGCCTATTGTTTACAATTTATGACAAAATGGGCATTTTTTGGATGGGTATAAATGAAAACTAACAAAATGAACAAAAAATCTAGCGAGCTTCTTTAAAAATTGCATTTCCTACCCATAAAGTTTAGCAATTGTTTATTTTGCCTTTATTTCGCTAAATATTTTACAACTTTCAAAATTTTATATAATTTTAACGAAATAAGAAAAAAAATAAACAGTTTTGAACTTTATGGATAGAAGATGCAATTTTTGAAGAAACTCATTAAATTTTTCGTTCATTTTGTTAGACTTCATCCATAACCATTCAAAAAAGACCCATTTTGTTACAAATTGCTAACAATATGCACTAAATTGCCCAGGGGCGGAGCCAGGAATTGGCCGAGGGGGGGGCAAGATTACACGGGGGTTCGGGGGCAGCGCCCCCGGAAAAAAAATTCGGGTCGGACAAGTAAAAAATGGGTCGGATCCATGAAATACAATGTATTTTAGTTAACAAAAATGATAAAAGTAAATAATTCAAAGATCGATTGAAATAATGTTGAAGTATTTAACGCAAACAATTTATTAAAATATATTACTCGTACAAAAAAGAAATTCAAATTTGCTAATTAAACTTGGGATAATAGGAAGAAAGACCAAAAACAAAAAAAAAGGGAAAAGCCTAACGAATTAATTAAGATTGAAAAAATGTGAGGAAATTAGGAGAAAGAGAAAAACAAAACTATTAAGAGAAAGAATAGCAAAGATGGAAGACAAAATTAATTGAAAATGTAAGTAGCAGGGTTCGAACACGGATTTGAAAGGAAATACCAAAGGCTTTAACTTCACCCCTTCTACCGCTGAACCACACCACTCACTGGTGTTCATTTTGAAGTTAATTATATATATACATATATAACAAAAATATGGTGGGGGCAAAAAAAAAAAAAATTCCACTGCATTTTCGCCGCTGGGGGGGGGAGGGGGGCGAGTGCCCCCACCTGCCCCCCTGGATCCGCCCCTGAAATTGCCAATATTTAAGCATTATAACCAAAATTGTAATTCACGTGAAACTTTTGGGGTGCTAATGTGCTATTTGTCCACCTCATAACTCAGAAGCTAAAGCTAGAGGTTTGGTCACGGGGTTTACACTCACCTGGCTTAGGTCAGATGCAATCGCTTGGGACAACACTAATCGGGTTTAAGCGCCATGACCGATAACGGGGTTGTTTGGATACAAGAAAGGCGCTGGATAAGAGCATGCGCACGTTATAAAAATGTCCAATAACATCCCTGGCGCAAATTAGGGTTCATCCACAGCTTCCTCCCCATGGATCAATCATCTCCCTCCCGAAATAATTGCATACAGACCAGCTATTGAATGAGCACATTCATTTCATCTCCATTGCATGATTTCTGTAAGTAATCCACAATTCCCATTTTGCCCCTTCGCTCAATCTCCATTTTTGACGATGATTTGGGGAAAATTGCTTAGCTTGTAATGTGTTCTTCTTATTACTGTAATTTGTTGTTCTCTTGTGTTTTAGAGCTTCAAGTATTGAATTGTTGCTGGTTTCAGCCAATTGGGAGTTACTTAGATCAATAATTATTAATTATGTTATGTTAAAGTACTTTCATAATTGAAATTTGTGACAATGTTGTTATGGATTATGATGTTGTCACTAAGATGTTTCGTATGGAATGTTAAAATGGTAAATTTTGTTGGACTTGTGATATCAGGTTGATTACACACACAGTTTCGGAGGAATCGGGGGAGTTGATTGCTAAGGTTGTTTGAGTTTTTCGTATTCTTCGTTAGCAGAAAAAAGGAAAGAGATAATGATGATATTGTTATTTGGTATCTCGTAACAGCTCTTTGTTGGAGTTGAGTCGATTGAGCTCAAACTGTTTTTTGCAAGCCCCTGTTTAAAAGAGTGAGAATTAATAGTTTGTATATTTCTGTATGGTTAGAAGCAAACATATCAGTTAGATTTTCTGTGTTTGTATACATAATAACTGTGCGGGAATTCAAATATTTAGCAATCACTTCCTTCTTTCTGGATTCACGTGTAACATAATAGTATACACCCGGTTTTAAGATTAATAAGCGATAACTGGATAGGATTTCGCTTTTCTAGTCTGCTTGTTTGCGCATATGGTATGAATCTTCAAACAAAAACGATCAATTATAATTTCATTTCCACTTGCAAACTGATGGTTCATGGAAAGATCGACTTAATAGTTTTAAGCTAGGGTATTGCTGGTACTTATGTGATCTCCAATATTGCTCTCAGTTCTCCATGTTTCCTTAACATGTTGCTGGTACTTGTGTTAATCAGTAGTTGGTGTCAATTAGTGAACATTTCCGAAATGGACCATTCCAGCAAAAATCAAGCCAAGAATGTCTGTGTCCTCTAATGTTTTATACTCCTTCTGTCCCTAAATGAATGTCGAAAAAAGTTTTAAATTTGCTCTTGATCAAGAACAAATTTGAAAAAAAAAAATCGACATTCATTTAGTGAGGGAGGGAGTATGTTTTATGGAAAGGATTTTTATTTATGTAGTAAATTTTCTTTCAAAGTCTTATCCATCGTGTGGAAACATAATAATGGGTATAAGTACTGAAATTGGTTCTCCTTGTTCTTCCAGTTGAATGTTGTAGGGACGCTGAGGGCCTCTGAGCAACCTTGAGCTGTTTATTTAAAAGGCCTTAATGTCTGAAGAGGCTGAGCAGATGTTGGTTCTTTATGATGAGCACTCAGATCAAAGATCTTTATCCTTAGATGACACAAGCAGCACGGAGGAGTCACCAGATAAAACCAGACTATCCTTAGAAACAACAAACGATTCCGTTCCATATATTGGGCAAAGATTTGCTACTCATGATTCCGCCTACGAATTCTATAGTGATTTTGCCAAGCGATGTGGATTCTCTATCCGGCGACATCGCACAGAGGGTAAAGACGGAGTTGGAAAAGGACTTACAAGACGTTATTTTGTTTGCCACCGGGCGGGAAATACTCCTATTAAAACTTTAAATGAAAATAAGCCACAAAGAAACCGGAAGTCTTCAAGGTGTGGATGTCAAGCATATATGCGCATTAGCAAGACAAGTGAATTAGGAGCACCAGAGTGGCGAGTCACAGGATTTGCAAACCATCATAATCATGAACTCTTAGAACCGAACCAAGTTCGTTTTCTTCCTGCATACCGTACTATATCAGACACGGATAAAAGCAGAATTCTCATGTATGCTAAAACAGAAATCTCGGTGCAGCAGATGATGCGGCTTATGGAACTTGAAAAGTGTGTGGAACCTGGATATTTGCCCTTCACAGAAAAAGACGTGAGGAATTTGCTTCAATCATTTAGGAAAGTTGATCCGGAGGATGAGGGCATTGACTTGCTCAGAATGTGCAGAAACATTAAAGACAAAGATCCCAATTTCCAATTTGAATTTACTCTTGATTCCAACAACCGTTTGGAGAACATTGCCTGGTCATATGCCTCGTCAATTCAGTCATATGAGATATTTGGCGATGCAGTGGTTTTTGATACTACACATCGCTTGGCTGCTCTTGATATGCCCATTGGAATATGGGTTGGAGTGAATAATTATGGTATGCCTTGCTTTTTTGGTTGTGTACTTCTGCGCGAGGAACATGCTAGATCTTACTCATGGGCTTTGAAGGTAATGAAGTTAATATATTATCTTTGCTTGATCAGCCTGCATGGCTTCATACTTATCTTGCTCATTTGAATCATTTAATTTCCATTTGGATAAATATCTGTCCAAATTGAAACCTTTAATCGAAAACATCTAGCTTAAATGGAAATAAGTCATTTTGGTGCAACGCCTTGTCGAAATTGGGTTAGCTTGCTAGTTTAATGTGTTCAGATACAGAATTTTCAAAATGATTTTCTGCCAATCTTGTATAAAGTAGTCCTAGATTGTTTTGGCTCCTAAAGTAGCAATCAATTAATGGGAGGGGGAAGGCCCCACATCTCATTTAAGTGCAAATTAATTTGAGCAATACTTGTTATAGAACAACCCAAGGGAATACTTTCAACTACTATGCACCGACGGAAGTTGTTCGAAATAGGCCCATCGACATTCTGAACCATCGTTCTTTGTTCATGCTCCATTTTAACCATCCTTGATTTTTTTTAGCAGATTTAACCATTGTACTTAAGATACGAACTCATTATCCCCAAAAAGCTGAAAAAATTATGGTTAAAATTGTTAAAAATATGCACTAAATATACCTACTTTTGGCAATAATGAGTTCATATCTAAAGTATATTGGTTAAAACTCCTAAAAAATAATGTATGGTTGAAACCGGAGCTTGAGCGAAGTACGATGGTTTTTAATGTTGATGGGCCTTCGCGATATGATTAATAGATAACCCTGGTCATAACGGAGTATTACATTAAAATCTTTTTATTGTGAAGTATTATATTAAAATATGCCTTTTCTTTTATATGTGGAAGGCATTCTTGGGGTTCATGAATGGAAAGGCTCCACAGACAATATTAACTGATCAGACTCTTTGCTTGAGAGAAGCTATATCGATGCAAATGCCTACTTCTAAGCATGCACATTGCATTTGGCTGATTGTGGCAAAGTTCCCATCTTGGTTCAATGCTGTTTTGGGTGAACATTACAATGAGTGGAAGGCTGAATTTTATCGACTCTACAATCTGGAGACAATTGAGGATTTTGAAGTGGGTTGGAGGGATATGGTTAATTCCTTTGGGCTCCACACTAACAGGCATATAACCACCTTATTTGCTTCAAGATCTCTTTGGGCATTGCCATACTTGAGAAGCCATTGTTTTGCTGGAATGACTACAGCTGGCCACTCAAAGTCTATTAATGCTTTCATCCAGCGGTTTTTGAGTGCACAAACCCGTCTGGCACACTTTGTAGAACAAGTGAGTTATTTTCTCCTGCTGTTTAGATTTAACTAAGTTTTGTGAATTTAATTTAATCAGGATGGTTTGCATTTGTATTTTTCCATTTGGATTTCTTTCTTTTCTTCCCTTTTTTTTGGTTGGGGGGGGGGGGAGTGGAACTAGTTTTCACCCTCAAAGGATTCAGCAACAAGTATATGGAGGTTCCTATTCAACTTGATTTCAAGGAACTACCAAGGGTACCCCCTAAGTTTTACTAGTAACCAAAAATAAAGATTACAAAGGTGGTGGGGGATATAAACCTTACCACCAATAGAGGGACAAACTCTTACCTCTAAAACACACAAGGCATAACTAACTACCTTTGGACATACGGAATCGCTAGTTTATCTAAAATAAAAGGTCATTTGCACCCACAGGGAAATTCTGAAAGGTTTAGAAAACAGAATTAGAAATAGAAGAAGCCGCATGATTTGCCAAAGATTAGCAACTTTTGGTTTCCCTTCCGAAGAATATGAGAAGCTCGAACATTCATCAGAGACATCAGACTTCAAATTTTCTGGACCAAATACCAAACCGCACATAGTTTTTTTTAGCACCAATCAAAATCTTAACTAACACCTCAGAATCAGCTTCCAGCCACACAGAAGTGATTTCAAACTCAAACACAGGGTTAAGAACATCAAACGCATCCCTAACTTCAGAAAACATATTGTAACCAAGTCATAATAATTACTAAATACAAATAAGGTACAAAAATACCGGGTCGGCTAACATGAAAAATCAACCCTCATTAATGGATTTTCGTGAAAACCCCCTCTTCAACACCATAATAATAAAAAAAAAATCCACTCCAAATAAATAAATCAAATTTTCAATTAATCTAATCCAAATAAAAATACCCTCGCCATTTTATAAAAAATCAAAAATCAAAAAATCAACCGCCTACACCTATTTGCCGGCATCCACTCCGGTCTCCTTCAACACCATACTTTCATCCACCTCGAAGTAGACGATATCATTTCCCTCAATTTTATCCTCTCAATCCAAGTCTGCTTCGGCTCCCTTTACCCCTCGCCATTTTATCATTTCTCCAGCGTCCGGCCTCTAACGGCGCATCACTTGGTTTCTTGTACATGTCCAAGACATCCACTGCAGGGACTATTGCGCATCTCCCGCTACTTTATCCTCAAATGCACGTGACACTCCTATCTTACATCACCAACGGTCACACCTGGATTACCCCTTGAAGCACCATTCGTGTTAAGCTTGAAAACTCCTTGGGACAGAGCTTTTCAAAGCACTAATATGATTTGTCTTGAAAAACAGTTTGATACATTAAAGCTAAAGTCCAAATCAAATGCATATCAACCTGTGAATATGGGAATGCCACCATAAAATGTCTTGGTAGTATTTACGATCGGCTGCCTTATGGGCCGCATCACTAACCAAACCATCCTCACGACACTTGTTCCTGTGTTTCCAAAGTTCCCAACAAATAATACCCGGAAGAATGTCACTCACCCAAGTAATAAATGCACTCGATATTGAAGGTCTACCAAAGAACCAAGTAACAAGCAATGATAAATGCTTTGCACTCGGAAATGGACCCGGTTTGAGGAGTTATAAGGTAATTCTAAATATAAAGACTCAACTAGGAAAATATGCAATGAAAGAGCCAATATGAAATTCTTCCCACAAATGATAAATTCCTTGCAGTTCCCATCTCCCAGTTATCCAAATACACCTATTCCTTCTCCTACTTTTCTTTGTTTTCATCTCCCTGAATAATCCCAAATGTTTTTTCATCTTCAGAGCACTTTTTGATTTCTTTTTTCTTTCTGTTTTTAAGATATGCTTTTGCAGAGCATCTGAGTCAACCTACTAGTAATTATTATGTTTGATAGGAGCGCATTCAGTACCTTTGGTGGAAAATATAAATTTCAAAGCTGGCACATCATTATTCATATGGTAGAAATGATTGAAGAAACTATGAACCCGGCTGTGTGACAGACTTGTATGTTGCACCATCAATTTTGTTCAGGCAAATGTTTAATGGATAATCATTTTTTAGATGCCCTCTGAATTTTATTTTATTTTGCATCGTGAAGCAAATAAGTGGTGTATACTCCCTCCGTCTCTAAATGAATGTCCAAATTTCATTCAAGGGACACTCTGAAAATGTGTGTTTTTTATACATTTTAATGGAACGATGCATAAATATTCTTGTTATCCACTTTCTAAACATTTATTTTTACGAATAAAATGAATAGCGAAATAATTTTGATAAAAAAACGTTTAGGGACAAAAAAGACGTTCGTTTTGGGACAAAAATTTCTTGAATCTGATCATTCATTTAGGGACAGAGGGAGTACTATAATACGTTTTCTTACCATAATCATAGTGCATTCTGAAAGTCAGACTCGGTTGCTTTGATACTTGTGAAACAATTTAAGGATAACTTCATCGACTGCAGTTATGATGTAGCACGGAGTCGAGTTCGTACATCCTTTGGTCAACTCTTTGACACGAAAATAAACTACATATACCATGTCATCCTTTGTCTCATTTTCTCGAAGTTTGCAGCTGACATGGCATATTGTAATAGGTGGCTGTTGCAGTGGATTTCAAAGATCAAACAGGAGAACAACAGACAATGCAACAAAATCTCCAAAACATTTGTCTGAAAACAGGAGCTCCAATGGAATCCCATGCAGCCTCAGTTCTCACCCCATTTGCCTTCACCAAGCTCCAAGAACAACTTGTTTTAGCTGCCCATTATGCATCATTTCAACTCGAAGATGGTTTCCTAGTCAGACACCATACCAAACTCGAGGGAGGACGGAAAGTCTGTTGGATCCCACGCGAAGGCATAATCAGCTGTAGCTGCCACAATTTCGAGTTCTCTGGAATCCTCTGTAGACACGCTCTTCGAGTTCTCTCAACAGGAAACTGTTTTCAGATTCCTGATAGGTATCTTCCCCTTCGTTGGCGGCGTATCAGCACGCCACCATCGAAGCTCGTTCAGCATACGTCAAGTGAACATGCAGAAAGAGTTCAGTTGCTGCAGAGTATGGTATCGACTCTTATAACGGAATCTGCAAAGTCAAAAGATCGGCTTGATATTGCAACGGAGCATGTGTCGGTACTTTTATCTCGGATCAGAGAGCAGCCAGTTTCTTCGCATGGTAATAGAGAAACGCCCTTTATGAATAGGAGTCTTTAGTTGTTTGAAATGGTAGCTTGGCATATATTTTTGCAGAACTTTTTTTTTTTTTTTGGCAAAAGCAGAGAGAGAGAGAGAGAGAGAGAGAGAGAGAGAGAGAGAGAGAGAGAGAGAGAGAGGTTGTTAATGGGAGGAAGGCAGGATGGTTTTGTAGAAGATGGGGTTTTGTGGTTACTGGGTGAAACTGTTGTGCATTTTTGAAATTTCGGGTGTATGCGTATATGCATACACCCATAGACAGCGGTGTCTTACCTGGGCATGGCTGATAGTCGAATATATATCTCTATGTATCATATGTAATGGAACTATTTCTGTATATTTTCTATCAAGTTCTTAGAAGGAATGCGTTTGTTGGGTGTAGAATACGATGTGATGTGCCTTCTTTTTGTGGTTACCCATATATGTAGTGATGTAAAGTTGTGGAGCTATTGTGTAGAAAGCAAATAAGAATGGGAGCATGTTATTTGACTTGTGTGAATTTGCAAAATCACCATGAAAATGAAAAATTAAGCGACAGATTTTTGGTCAAAGTATCAGCACATGAATGCTTGCATGTGATATTTGCCCAAAGATTACTGCTTTGGGCTCATCTTCTATGGTGTGGCTGGCTCTGGCTGGCGACGCAAGACTTGACAACAGGAAAAACGACTTTCTCTCCAAAGTCTCAGTTTTAGTATTCTAAAGTGTGAGTCATAATATTACAAAGTGTTGCTATATTTTCTGCATTTTTAAAATACGTTTTTAAAAATAGGAAAATTTGGGTTTTTACAAGATTTTGACAATATTTTTTTGGTTTTAAAAAATATATAAATAATACAGTTTTTAATTAATTTATTTATTTTTTACAAATCAACTGTGATAAATATAAGACGGAGTTAGACATGCCCGGTCGGATCGGAATGCCGTTTCACGGTCGAAAAGCGTTGGTCCACGGTTTGATGAAAAGGCCTACTGGAACCACACCGCCGACTTACGATTCACGGTTCCGGTTCCGGATTTGCCGGTTTTAGACAGGTTTTTTTTTTTAAACAAAGGATATTTTGAATTTATTTTTTATGTGAGAAAAAATAAAATAAATTGAAATATTCTATTTATACACGCCAAAAACTTATAAAAAACGCGATTTTTTTTAGCTTAAAAAAAACGTGTTTTAGAATACGGTCGTCTATTGCATCCCTCTGAACGAACGCTTAGACTCTCTCTCTCTCTCTACTCTCGCTCTAAACGCAAACAGATGTCCTCATTGCTCGCTCCATAGCTCGCTCCCTAAATCGTCATTGCTCGCTCCCTATCGTCCTCCTCACCTGGTCTCTCCCTCTCCGGCCAAGCCCATCACCGAGCTCTCCCTCTCCGGCCAAGCGGCGATCCAATTTCCTTCAACCTTCCTCACCGATCTAATCTCTGTCAAGCGGCGAACCATCTTCTCTCATTTCTTCATCATCAGTCGTCGATTTGTCAAGATGGAGAGCTTCCGAGCTCTGATTATCGTCTGCCATGGCAATTCCGAACAGAGAAAAGTAAACAATAGCCGTGACTTCCACCACTGTCGCCCTTTCTCTCCCTTTCTCTCTCTAATCCTTCAATTTGTATTTTGATTGATCATCTTCAATTGTATTTTTGTTATTGGTGGTGGTTGTTTGATTTGGCAAATTCAATTCCTTGAGCAATTGCTCTTGAATGAAGACGACTCTTGTATCATCGTCGTTATGTTCTTTTGTTCTTGGTGGATTCGTATAAAATGTACCAGTTTTCCATATAAAATGTACCAGATTATATGTTGTTGAATACCAGTTTATAAGTATTTGAGTACCAGTTTGAGAATTTGATGCATTGGTGGACTGGGTAATTAGAAGCCAGTGTATGTGTTTTGGAGTGCCAGTCCATGTATTTTGGAGTGCCAGTTAGTGTATAATAGAGTGCCAGTAAGTGTGTAACTGAGTGTCAATGTATTTTTTGAATGCCAGTTCTTGTAATTTTGAATGCCAGTCCATGTTTTTTTGAATGCCAGTTCATGTTTTTTTGAATATCAGCAATAATAATTATCAGTGTTTTTGAGTGCCAGTATATGCATTTTTGAGTGCCAGTAAATGTGTTTTCAAATGCCAGTCCATGTATTTTTGAATGCCAGTGCTTGTATTTTTGAGAGCCAGCAAAAATATTAGTGTAACAAAGTGCCAGTGTTAGTGTAACAGAGTGCCAGTATGAAGAGTGCCAGTTCATGTATTTAAAAGTGCCCGTGCAAAAAGTGCCAGTTTCATGTTTATAAAATACCAGTATAAATCACTAGTCATTTGTAATATTAACACTGGCATTTATCATGGTTGCCAGTAATTACAAAAATACCACCGTTTATTTTGAACATGGTTGTCAATAATTATAAAATTGCCACCGTTTATTTTGAACAGCGCTTTGGAAAACACGTTTTTCCTTATCTTAAGAAAAAACTAGTTTTTTATAAGACCAACTGGCGGAGGTAAATCGCGGGATGTGCCCTATACAGTCAGGGTGGCAGCACCCCTTATACTCCAGAGCCCCAAGGGAGCCCTCCTACAAGGCAATTGCATCACTATTACATCACCAAATGGCTGCTCCAGCTGCTCCTGCCAAAGTGGCACTTACATCACTCTTACAACACCATTTGGCTGCAAGCCCAGCAATGCTGCTTCCTTAACTGCACGGATGTGCCCCGGGGAACTCCAAGGCTCCTGAAACCCTAGGAAAGAATTAAACCACAAGATTCCCCCCAAGGGGAATCGAACTCGTGACCTCCCCAAAGGGAAGCCACGACAATACCATCAGGCCAGGAGACCTTTGGTGACTAAAGCTTTATTGTTGTTTGTTATTGTTGTTGTTGTTGTATACACCAAAAAATATTTTACTCCCTCCGTCCCTAAATGTTTGTCCCATTTCCCTTTTCATTTGTCCCAAAAAGTTAGTCTCATTTCCAAAATTAAAGCTTCAAAATCACTAAATTTTCAAAACTTGTAACATTTAGGGACGGAGTATTACATAACGGCGGTGTATATTATTAATAATTTTCAAAGCGTTCGTAAAAATAACCAAAATTAAAGCTTCAAAATCACTAAATTAAAATGTTTGAAAAATCAAATGGGACAAACATATAGGGACGGAGGGAGTACATTTTTTTTACTACTCACTCTTCAATTTTCAAAAGGGATTTTTATCGAGATAGTGTGGGAATTTACCAAATCTGCACCTATTACTCGTTCTCTTTCTCTCTCTCTCATCTAAGCGCAATCTTCTCTTCTCTCTCTATCAGCAATCCGTGCGCAATCCAATCCGTTCCAGCTTCTCCACCACCGGCTATCCGTTCCAGCTTCTCCACAACCCTAGATCTTCAATTCACGACATTCGCCACAGCTTTGGTGGCATGATTGCCGAACGTGAGGAATTAAGGCTGTGAAGAAATCAAGAAATGAATTGTTCATCCCAAGACTCTAGACTTTGAATCATGGTAAGCTGGTTTAATTATTCCGTTTCTCTATAGTATTTTTTTTTTTTTTTTATAATTATGAAGCCGTAATCTAATTCTTGTCCTAGATTGAGCCTTCCAATCGACATGAGTGAATTTCATCGATCCAACTCTGAGGATTTTTTTTTTGTTTTGTTTATTTGCTTATCTGTTAATCCATGTTCGAATTTGGCAATCTTTGATTCATGAAGCAAAATTTACACTTGCCCAGTTGGTTGCGGCCAAGTGTTTGATCATTTGCCTGTGAGAGTATTATCGTGTTCATTAAACTTGATTTTGTGAGTACAAATTGCCCCCAGTAAAGAGGATAGTTATGATTTGCTATAGAGGATAATAAGCCAATGAAGTCCCGGGGGATTTCATAGAACTTCTTTAACTGGGCTCGGAATCGCCAAACAAGTGAAATAGACTTCTCAGTTTATAAATGTGAAAACCATTATACAGTTATTTACATCAAAATTGTGAAATAGACTTCTCAGTTTATAAATGTAAAAGCCATTATACAGTTATTTACATCAAAACTGTGAAATAGACTTCTCAGTTTATAAATATGAAAACCATTATACAGTTATTTACATTAAAACTGTGAAATAGACTTCTCAGTTTATAAATGATATTCTCAGATTTTTATAAGTGAAAAATAATTATTTTATTTATAAATTTTAAAACAGTGGTTTCAAATTATTTTTTCGACTTTTAGATTTTGAGATATTGCATTTTAAAAATTTAAGAGAAAAAAAAGGAAGAGAGAGAAAAGTAAATTAGATAAGAAGAAAATGTAAAAAAAGAAGAGGGAGAGAGAGAGTGAAAAGTGTGCGTGTGAGTGGTGGGCGCGTGTGAGTGGTGGACGCATGAGCAGTTTGGTCCAGAAAATATTCAGGAACTTTTGGCGAGTTTTTATAATGTTAGTCCTTAAATGTAGTTTTTATTTGGTTGGGGGACTAATTGGTCAAAGCCTCTTTTCAAAAGTAGACAATGGCTTAAAAAAAAAACAAGAAAAAAAAAAAGACAAAACTTAGACAAGTGAGAACACGATTTGATTAACAATTTTAAACCGCCAATTTGAAGGTATGAACTATGAACCAGACTGTATGGCTAGGCCGGACCATAGCTATCAAAAGTGCGCCTAGGCGCAAGGATCACACAGGCGCATCTTCTGGGACTTGATAGGGCCAGGCGGGGCGCTGTTGCTAAGGCGAGGGCTTATTTGCGCCTTGGTGCGCCTGGGCGAGGCTCGTGATGTGCGCCTAGGCTCCAGGAAGGTAATTGACGGTTAATTACTAGTCACTTAACCCTAATTTGTGTCTAATTCCATACACGGCCTGTATAAATATGAGTAGTCGACCTTAGAAGGAAATATTGATAACAAGTATATGGACATTTTGCTTCTTCATAGCAAGAAGCGGAATAGGTTAACTCAATCTCGCTTGAACGATTTGGTGTTCGTGAAGTACAACAAGGCGCTAAAGCGAAGATATAATATACGAGACACTATTGATCCCATCTTATTGGATGATATTGATGAGAGCAATGAGTGGTTGACAGGAATTGCGGAGTATCAGGATGATGATCAAGACCGAGTCTTTGATGATGATGATTCATTGACATGGTCTACTGTTGCTAGAGCTGCCGGAGTTGGAGAACTAAGTCATTTTACTAGATCGAATGCAAGAGCAGCTTCAAGTGCTACTCCCACTCCCACAGTGAGAACTACGAGAGGGAAGGGAGCTGTTGGTCCAAGTTCATCTCGTTCTACAGCTAATCGGCGTACTCTTCTCCTAATAGATGAAGAAGATGGAGATTCAGAGGACGAGGAAGAATTTGAAGAAGAGGCAGAAGACAAGACGTATGTGGAAGAAGATGATGTGTATGAAGATGATGATTGGGAAGGATGAAGGGTTCTTAGGATGACCAATAACTGCTTATCATTTTATAGGATTTAGACTTAGATTTCCGTTTGAACTTTTATTTATGCTTGTTTGAACTTCTATTTATCTTGTTTGAACATCTATTTATGCTTGTTTCTATTATGACTTAAAACATATATTTTTAGTATTTTAAGGCATTTTCTGGGCTTCGTCACTCGGACGCGCGCCCACCTTGCGCCTAGGCTCCGGGCCCACCTTTTGCGCCTTGGTGCGCCTTGAGCCTTTAATAACTATGGTCCTGACCATTTATGGCTAGTCTAGACGGAGTAGTAAATTTTTTATTAATTGTAAACGGTTCAATTCCGAACTGCATACTTAAATTGGACCTCAATTTGAACCTCCACCATACACTTCGTCAATCAATTGAACCGATACTCGGGGAAAGATCTCACGGCGGCGTTCGTCGGCGGAGACGAACAACCACCACCCCTATTTACGGTGGAAACAACCCCAACACCTGCTGGTTATTTCTCTCTCTCCCTCTGCTTCGTAGCACACAATTGTATATTTGTATGTAGTCCAAATTTTAGGTCAATATTACCTGTGGCTCTCTATGGTTGCTGGTTAAGTAATCCCCAAATCCCATGTTAATTTGAAAATCTAGTTTTTCCAATCTCTGTTATGTCAAGTTACCCCAAATCTATGAAATTCACAACTGTGCTACGACATCAAAAGTTTGTAAGAAGGGTTTGTATTAATACTGGTGGTTAATATTAATACTGCATTTGTTGGAATTGCAGATGGAGTTGCAACCTAGAAACCCATTTGTGTAGAAATGGGCACAACTTTGTATCTTTTGAAATATAGCTTCGGCTCCTAAAATACGGATTTTGTTTGTTGTTTCTCATTCATTGGTAATGTGATTTGTTCGTTCCTTTCAAAGTTTCTGTGGGTCATATGAGCACGTTTGCTTTTCTGTTGCAGTGTTCTCTGGTTTGAATCCATATAGTCGGAAATGCATCCTCACTTGACCATACATAGGCACCCCATGTGCGCTGAAGTAAGTCCTTGACTCTTGTCTTCCATAATTGTAGATTTTTCACATACTACATTTTATTTTATGCTAGTGCCTTGTAGTCTTTGAATCAGGGTGAACAATTCAAATCTTATCCTAAATTATAGGATTCTGGTCTGAGTATCATCGTGGTTATCTTATATATCATCACATTCATGTGACAAATCTTACGATAAGTTGTCTCTTGGGAGAAGCTAAGAGGTTTGGGAGTAGGTTCTTGATACTCTTTTTTTTCTTCTCCTTAGTTCCTTCAGAGTCCGCCAATCTCATACGTATTGTGATGGTTGTAAACATGGCTTCTAATACATAAGATAAAATTAGGAACGTATCAAAACTTTCACATTTTACTTATAAGATGACTAAATGAAATAAACTTGATGTATTTAGATGGATAATGATATCCCTCCCCACGAAAAAAAGAAAATAAAAATAAACTAAAGAAATATGAAAAGAAAAAGATCTTCTTGATGCACCATTAAGAGAAGAACCCTACATCCATGGAACTCCACTGAACCAGGAATTAATATGAAATTAATCATTCTCTTTGTTCATGATTTTGGAGAGCCTCACCGAACCGCTTGGTTTAATCATTGGTCCTAAAAGGTTCATTGTGCAAAAGGGCCTCTTCCCGCACTGTGTTAGATTCGTAATTGCGAACATTCTGTATGAAGAGGGATCAACTCATTGATATTAGCATTAGCAACCAGTGTTGAAGATTCCGGATCTGGTATTCCAAACACCCAAGGTTTCATAGACCAAGGGATCTGGAGGGTATTGGTTTGACAGCTTTGTGGTCACGCACATGCCTGGTTTGGAGACACTGGGGTCATTAACACTTAAAAGAAAATTTCTCCTCGAAAAGGTCACTGTAACTCTGATGATATGATCTCCAACAAGGTCTGTTCTCTCTAAGGAGCAGAACATGTACCTGATGAGTAGCTATCTATCATCCATCGTGCTTTGTATCTTGCTTAGATTCTTCCTCCTGATGGTCATGTTTATTCATATGCATAGGAAGTTTTGATATGTTAGGGCTCACACAGCATAAAAGAGTTGGTGTGGCAACTTATCAAACCAAGTTACTTTGGTTAATGACTACACTGCCTGGTGCTGACTAAATTCACAACCTTCTAAGTAGTCCAATGTACAGCATTTTGGTATACATTATACAAATACCGCGATGATAATTGTCTGAGTTTTGAACCACACATATTTTCTTTTTCATATTTTTTTTTCTTGGAGCAGATTATTGAGCAATTCCAGAAGTGTCATTTGGACCATCCTTATGCAAAATTCTTTGGTGAATGCACAGATCTTAAAATAAAGCTTGACAAATGTTTTCGACAGGAAGTAAGGCTTCTACATCTTTTTAGTTATATGTTCAACTGACTTTTAGCATGGACTTTACGAAATCGTCTTTCGTCCTTGTTACAGAAAGCTGTGAAACGGAAGGCAAATTTTGAAGAGAGTAAGAAATTGAAAGAAAGATTACAAGCTTTCAGGAAGGAATCTGCTGAGATAAGCCAGAAAGAGAACATCGCTTAAGCTTGCTTCTGAAAGAGTGAAAGTGTCTTAGTTATGCATTCAGACATATTTGGTACAATCTTTATTTTTGTTGTTCTTTTTATTTTTTCAGCTGCAAGCAAGTAAAATTACCAAGTAGGGCTTTGTGTGGCTTTTGAGAGCTGAAGAAATCATTTACAGAATAAAAGGCTACTCAATTCAAGAAAATCTCATCCCTCCATTCCAAAATGATAGTCCCATTTCCCTTTTAAAGCTTCAAAAGCACCAACTTTTCAAAACTTACAATGTAACCTTAAAATGTTTGAAAAGTCAAATGAGGCTATCATTTTGGGACGGAGGGCGTACTACATTGTTCCTTAACTGTTGTGTACCAAGAAGTAACACATACACATGATGGGTCACTTGGTCACTGCAAGACCAGCCCATGCAACACCAATAAGTCTAGTAGCTTAGTCAGTTGGTTTGTGTTAGTTTATGTTATTCCTTTTGTTTAGGTAGGTAGTTCCCTCCTCAAACAACTACCCAAGTAGTGGGGTTCGTGTGTTGGTGGGTAGTTATTTCAATTCCTTTTTAATGTTCTTGTTTCTTTTCGGTATGGATTATTAAGAAAATATTATCCCAACCTCTTGTCTTCTCTCTTCTCCTTCTTCTACTCTTTTTGTTCTTAACATTGGTATCAGAGCCAAGTTACGATGGATACTCGTAACAAGTCTAATGCCGAATTCCGGAATGAGGTCAGTGAAGCGTTGGCTAGGCATGAGTCCACCTTCGACCAAATTCATTCCACTCTTCAAACGGTGTTGACTAAGTTGCAGAAGTTGCAAGTTTCTCGCACCAACCTTAATCCTGACATCAACCCTTTTGGTAACGCTGAAGAGGCTACCACATCGGTTGTGTGTAAAGGTAAGGAACCCGGTCACGATAATCTGAAGCTCCTGTTTCCGAAATTCAATGGAGAAGATCCTAACGGATGGATCTATAAAGCGGAGCAGTACTTCGAATTTAGGTCTATCAACCCGGAATAGCAGGTTCAGTTAGCTTCCTTTCATTTGGAGGGCACGGCTCTACAATGGCATCGTTGGTACATGAAGTTTCGGGGACCGCAGCGGTGGCACGAGTTTACCCCAGCAGTTCTTGCTCGTTTTGGCCCGACAGAGTATGAGGATCCGTCCGAGGCCCCGACTGCCGTTCTGACGGTTCACGGCCGTGCCTATCAAGAAGCCTTCGAAGCTTTGTCCCAGCCAGTTGATGGCTTGCCTGAGTCATTCCTTGTGGGTTGCTTCATTGCAGGGTTGAAGGATGAGGTTCGCTTGGATGTTAAAATCAAGCAACCCAGGACGTTGTCGGATGCCATTGGGGTTGCAAGATTGGTCGAAGAACGCAACCAACTGCAACGAAGTGCTCCTGCTCTCGCCGTGTGCCTTCCTCGAGTAAAGTAGCATCCAGCGTTTCTCCAGGACTACTGGGTCCGTCTCCAGCAGCACGTCAAAGTCCAATCGCGGCATCCAGCTTCCGTCGGCTTTCTCCCCAGGAAGCACACGAGAGGCGCAACAAAGGTTTGTGTTACTACTGCGATGAAAAGTTCGTCGTCGGCCATCGATGCCTCAAACCTCAATTATTTATGATGGAAGACACGATCTCAATGGAGCTAGACCAGCCTCATGATCCGGTTGACAGTGAGGAAGTGGTGGAACAGTTCGAGCCTATGGAAGCCGCTCCCGAGATTTCTTTTCATGCTATGACCAGGGCCTCTCACCCGCGAACTCTCCGTGTTCTAGGTCGACTACACAGCTCGTGGGTTACGGTTCTCATCGACGGGGGAAGTACACACAATTTCATCGATCAGGCCATTGTTAGGCGATTTGGGTTGATAATTAGCAAGGAAAAAAAATTTCAGGTGACCATAGCAAATGGGGAAAGGATTGAATGTTCTGGGCTTTGCAAGGGTCTCCAACTCAATATCCAAGGCACCTTAGTGACTGCCGATTATTATGTGCTCCCAGTAGCTGCTTGTCATGTTGTTCTTGGAGTCCAGTGGTTGCAAACACTAGGGCCAGTAGAGACGGATTACCATAAATTGACTGTCATTTACAACCGGGGGAACCAATCGACATTTTCAGGGACTTAAGCCGTCGACTGCTACGGAGTTGGGTGTGAAAGAGTTTCATGGAATGCAGGACCGAGCCTATCTCCTTTATATTTCCTCCCAGGAAAAGTCTCCTGCCACAACGCCAAGGTCCAAGGAACTTGAAAAGCTGCTGGACGAATTCTCCGATATTTTTAAGACCAACTCGCAGCTTCCACCAAGGAGCGCTATTGATCATTGTATCCCATTACAGCCCCAAGCTAGTCCAGTTAGTGTGCGACCTTACCGGTATCCATATTACCACAAGTTGGAGATCGAACGTATGGTAGGCGAGCTGCTTGCTGCGGGACTGATTCGACCTAGCCATAGTCCCTTCTCATCCCCTGTGTTGTTGGTGAAGAAGGCGGATGGAAACTGGAGGTTTTGTGTGGAATATCGGGCTTTGAATCTAATAACGATCAAAGATAAGTACCCAATACCGGTTATTGATGAACTTCGGGATGAATTGCATGGGAAGCGCTGGTTTTCCAAGCTCGACTTGACTGCCGGTTACCACCAAATTCGAGTCAAGGATGAAGACATGCATAAGACTGCTTTCCGCACCCATGACGGACACTATGAATTTCTGGTTATGCCCTTTGGCCTCACAAACGCTCCGGCGACCTTTCAAGGGCTCATGAACGACTTATTCCGTCCACATCTAAGAAGGTTTATTCTAGTCTTTTTTGATGATATTCTCATTTACTCGGTTACTTGGAACGATCATATTGAGCACCTCCGCATTGCTTTTACTATTTTACGGGCTAACCAACTGTATGTCAAGGAAAAGAAATGCCGCTTTGGCGTGTCACAGGTTGATTATCTCGGACGTATCATTTCTAACGAAGGAGTCGCAGTTGATCCAAGCAAAATAAAGTCCATTTGCGAGTGGCCTACTCCTAGTAATCAAAAGGAAGTCCGCGGGTTTCTTGGTCTAGCGGGTTACTACCGAAAATTTATTCAACACTTTGGAGGCTTAGCCGCACCCCTTAACCAACTGCTAGCTAAGGATGGATTCCCCTGGGAGAGGCAGCAGCGCATGCATTTAAGCAACTGAAGGAAACCCTTAGTTCACCTCCAGTTTTGGTACTTCCTGACTTTACTCAGCCTTTTATCGTGGAGTGTGACGCTAGTGGTAAAGGGATAGGCGCTGTGTTGACACAAAATAAGCGATCGGTTGCTTATTTTAGTGAAGCCTTTAAGGGTTCGGCCATTCATTTGTCAGCCTACGGGAAGGAGATGCTTGCTATTGTCAAGGCTATTCGGAAATGGAGACCGTATTTGCTGGGGCGGAGATTTACTGTTCGCACTGACCAACGAAGCCTGAAATATTTGCTAGAACAGCGGATCACCACGCCAGCCCAAGCTCGGTGGCTACCTAAGCTGATGGGGTATGATTACAACATTGAGTACAAAAAGGGGGTCGACAATCAAGCGGCGGACTCGTTATCCTGCCGAGTTGAGTTCCAATTTATTTCTATTTCGACGCCAAGATCAGAATGGTGGCAGCAGCTACAAACCGAGACAGGAAGTGATCCTTTTTATCAGTGCTTAACTGGACAGCATTTTCAGCAACATGATGGAGTTTGGTTCTCTCACGGTCGAATATATTTGAGCACTGCCTCGGCTTTGATCCCACAAGTACTTGCAGACTGCCACTCAGCTCCAGTGGGAGGGCATTTTGGGTTCAAGAAGACTCTTAGTAGAGTCCGGGACAACTTCCAATGGCCCAATCTGCGACGTGATGTGAGGGATTTCTTGCGTCGGTGTGAAATATGTCAACGTTTCAAATTCGACACCATGAAGCCGGTCGGGTTATTGCAACCTCTTCCCATTCCCACCAAAATATGGACTGAGGTTTCCATGGACTTCATCGAGGTGGTCACACTGCTCAAGCGGTATTCGGTTATCATGGCGGCGGTTGATAGATTATCAAAGTATAGCCACTTTCAGGGCCCCGAAGCACCCCTTTATTCTCGCCCTTACTACAAGTGGAAGCCTTTTATAGCCAATGTGGTTAGACTTCATGGCTTCCCAGCATCAATTGTTAGTGACCGAGATAGGTATTTGTTAGTCACTTTTGGAAGGCATTATTCGAGTTGCAAGGCACCCAGTTACGCATGAGTTCTAGCTACCACCCGGAAACGGATGGGCAAACGGAGGTAATGAATCGCACACTTGAACAGTATCTTCGTTGCTTTGCCGGCGACCAACCAAAGAAGTGGGTAGACTGGCTTCCGTGGGCCGAGTTCAGCTACAATACTTCGGTTCACTCCGTCACAAAGCTGACTCCGTTCGAAGCTGTTTACGGGGCTCCTCCACCTCGCTTCCTTGACTATATTCCGGGTTCGTACAACCTTCCAGTTGTGGATAACTTTCTGAGAGATCGCACCACTATACTCAGGACACTCCATCAAAATCTGACTACGACAGCTCAACGTATGAAGACACAGGCTGATCAACATCGAAGGGAAGTTACGTTTGAGGTAGGGGATTATGTCTATCTTAAACTTCAAACCTATCGACAAACTAGTGTTGCCTTTCGGTCCTCCATGAAATTGGCACCTCGATTTTTTGGTCCCTATCGAATCGTCGGACGCAATGGTCTAGTGGCATATCGTTTAGAGTTGCCACCTTCCGCCCAGATTCACGATGTGTTCAACGTGAGCCTTTTGCGCAAGCACTTGGGCCCAGTTCACACTCTGCTTCCAGGACCATTGCCATCTACCTCCGACGATGATGTCTTGCTGCCCCAACCTGAAGCCTTGCTAGGACGTCGCACTATTACTAAGGGTCGCTATCGGCCTAGACGTGAAGTTCTCATTAAGTGGCGGGGGGCCATGGAGGAAGATGCAACCTGGGAGAACGAGAGGCGTTCGTCAGGTCCTACCCAGACTTCATCCTTGCGGACAAGGATGCTGCAAGTGGGGAGGAATGATGGGTCACTTGGTCACTGCAAGACCAGCCCATGCAACACCATTAAGTCTAGTAGCTTAGTCAGTTGGTTTGTGTTAGTTTATGTTATTCCTTTTGTTTAGGTAGGTAGTTCCCTCCTCTAACAACTACCCAAGTAGTGGGGTTCGTGTGTTGGTGGGTAGTTATTTCAATTCCTTTTTAATGTTCTTGTTTCTTTTCGGTATGGATTATTAAGAAAATATTATCCCAACCTCCTGTCTTCTTCTACTCTTTTTGTTCTTAACAACAAATTGTATTGCAACAATTATTCATGCAAAACTATTTGTTACTTTGTTTGTTTATTATATTTCCTATCTATTAATTGCAGATCCATCTTCTACTTGCCATCTTAACTCTTTACTCTCTTTTACACAATATATAAGGACTATATTAGCCCATGGTTAAAATTAATAGGTCATGCTTTTAGGCTATGTTTGGTACTCCAATACCTAGCCTTGGCATTGGATTTTAAAGAGTAAATTTTGGTCCATGGAATGTTTTTCCGATTTCAAATTCAAAGCTTGGAATTTAGGTTGTCAAACATACAATGCTCCTGAACCCTTTGTCTTCCATGTGACAGCCAGATTGAGAGCTTGCATCAACAGGATATCAGCTTCTTTGCTCAAGATTTCAATGCAAATGCACATAAAAAGGGGAAAAAATGTGACAGGGTAATCTCTACCAGTACTCATGGCATGAGCAGTTCCTTTGTAAAAAGGTTAAAATCTGCTCCCATTCATCACTGTAATCTCCCTCACAAACACTGCAGAATTTTCTTTCACACAAAAAAAAAAAAAACAGAGAGAGAGAGAGAGAAAGAAAGAAAGAAAAGAAAAAAAGAAACTGCAGAGTTTTAATCATCTCATGTCACGGCAATCCCCACTTACTAGAGGAGTTATCAAGATGTTGGTTCCCATGATCATCTCACTAGCAAACCAAACACAGTCATCAGAGGTATGTTGTACAAAACTGGTGAAATGTGGGGAAATTAGGCAGCGGGTTCTTACCATCGTGTACCCTGTGAACCTTGAAGGGTGTGGGTGTTGGTAGGACTTCAATCCTGCCAACCAGTAAACAGCCACCCCTATAAAGTAGCAACTCAAGAAATAACCTTGGACCATTGATCAATGCAATATACTTTTATATCAACTCCATAAGCGAGAAAGTTCACATGCTTCAAGGTCCTTTTCCAAAGAGTGCAAGAGCTTTCCTTCCATAGCCCTCATGTGACCAGTGTAGGGGAAATATAGGGTCTTGATCTTGATACTAGGGCCGGATATATGATTGAATCGTGTATAATCCACTTTCCGAATAAAGTATTTCGACCCTTAATGCCTGGGTTACACAAAATCTTTATTGGGATAAGACAATCACACAATTTGTTTTCTAGGCAAAGAGAACAAATCAAAACTTGAGAATTGATTGCTTTCGTTATTGTTGTAATTCACTCTTGTGTTTTTCATGTATGTACAACTGAGATCAATCCCTGTATATATACAGATGGAGAGGTATTAGTTAAAGGGTACAATCAAAAGACATGACTTTAGCCAAGCGATGTGTCTTTTCATTTTGAACTGGCACCTGATCAGGAACTGCTCGGCCGAGTCAAGGGACTCGCTCGGCCGAGCATAGATGTCCCAAGTCATTTTGCCCAGATGCACGGCCGTGTCATTTGAACTGCACGGCCAGTGCTATTCATCTTGCTCGGCCGAGAAGGCCACGTGCCTTGGCCGAGCGAAGGGTCCGAAACTTGGACACCGCCATGCTCTGCTCGGCCGAGTCAAGGACTCTGCTCGCCGAGCACATCAAAGAAATGTGCTACCCTTTAACTTTTACTTCTTTATCGAGGTTGACTTCGTTTTAGCTCAAACGAGTGTGTACTCCACACTTTCCCTTACTCGTATCCGAGTCTAATACGAATCACATTGATCTCTAGTAAATCATCATTACAATAAAACAAGTTGATGACACTAAAATCACCAACAAATCCCCTCCATTTTAGTGTAATCCTTTGATTTACTAAACTTTATAAATAACGAAACAAACGAATGCATAAATGAAAATGTCTTGCGATTGAATTTTCATCTTAGTATAATACACATTTCAAATACTCGAGAATCGGGGTGTCGTAACGATTGAACCCGTCAACTCATATGAATACACGAAGATACTATACACATAAGTTCGCACAATTCTCTTTGTTTAATCTTGACACTATTACAAGCCGTGTGTCCATATCCAATAGTGAACATATAGGAAGCCAAGTCCTAGCTTCTTGAAGCGGCAAAACTTCATGTCCACATAGGTAGTTCCTTTTAATCTTGCACCCGCATTTGCAATTTTTCAAAGGAACTATTAAGAAGATATTCTTCAACCTAACCTTTACTTGCGTTGGTGTCCGAACACATACCTTGGGAAAGATAATAACATGTGTTCCAATCTCCATGCGAGCTTTCCACATTGAATTCAAGCTTCTAACGTTGTATTAGAAGGGAATTGGGTATCTCACAATTAGAGGATTAAATGGACTTTAATCCCATTCCCATTGAGACTTATTTACCAAGTCTCTCGGCTAACCCCTTCGTCAAGTGGTCGGCCAAATTTTGTTGCGACCGAACAAACTCAACTGATATCACACCATTCATGATTAACTCCCGAATCATACTATGTCCGACACCCAAGTGTCTAGACTTGCCATTATAAATCCGACTATAGGCCCTAGCCAAGGTGGCGCACTATCACAATGGATAGACATTGGTGATATCGGTTTTGGCCATAATGGAATCTCATATATCAAGTTAAAGCCACTCCGCTTCTTTTCCAAAGAAGCCCAATGCTACAAACTCGCATTCCATTGTCGAATGTGTAATACATGTCTGCTTTTTGGAAGCCCAAGAAATGGCACCTCCTCCAAGCAAGAACACCCAACCACTAGTAGAAGATGAATCTTCTTGGTTGATCCAACTAGCATCGGTATAACCTTCTAATATAGAAGGATGTCCACTATAACACAAACCATAGTCCATAGTACCTTTTAAGTACTTGAACACCCTTGTTATAGCATGCCAATGCTGTCTACTAGGATTACTAGTGAACTGCTCAATCTTCCAACTGCATAAGCAATATCAGGTCGAGTGCCCGTCATAGCATACATCAAACCGCCAATGGCTTTTGAGTATTCGAGCCGTGACACAGTTTACGGTATTTGATACAAGTTTCTCGAGAGGATCCATGGGAGTACTAACTTTAGAACAATTATCACAATTAAATCTCTTGAGAATTTTCTCAATATAATGAGATTGTGATATTGCAATTCCCTTGTTCATCCGTTTAATCTTTATACCAAGAATTACATCGGCTTCTCCCATGTCCTTCATCGAAAACTTTGATGACAAAAACTTCTTAGTTTTATCAACTACATTTTGGTCAGTGCCAAAAATCAACATGTCATCTACATATAGACAGATGATTACACCTTTACCGGATTCATCAAATCTGCTATATACACATTTGTCGGACTGATTTAATACAAAACCATTCGACAAAACAACCTCATCAAATTTTTGATGCCACTGCTTAGGTGCTTGCTTCAGCCCATACAATGACTTAATTAACTTACATACCTTATGCTCATTACCTGTCATAACAAAACCTTCTGGTTGTTTCATATACACTTCTTCTTCCAAATCACCATTTAAAATGCTGTTTTGACATCCATTTGATGGATCAATAGATTCTGAATAACTGCCAAAGCTATCAATAATCTAATAGTAGTGATACGAGCAACCGGTGCATAGGTATCGAAGTAATCGATCCCTTTCTTTTGTCTAAAGCCTTGGATTACCAATCGAGCTTTAAACTTGTCAATAGTTCCATCGACTTTCATCTTCTTTTTGAAGATCCATTTGCACCCCAAAGGTTTACAGCCTGGTGGTAAATCAGACAAGACCCATGTATTATTTTCCATAATAGAACTAATCTCATCATCGATTGCTTCTTTCCAAAAACCAGCATCTCGAGATTGTATTGCTTCATCATAGGTTCTTGGATCCTCCTCCATACTATAACAGTAAGAGTATTGAGATTCAATTTGATCTCTTGATCCCATAACTAAATATAGTTGAAAATCAGAACCATATGATTTAGCTTTCCTTGCTCTTTTACTTTTACGAGGTTCGAGTGTCTCACTTGGTACCTCAATCAAATGATCATTCATTTGAGATTCAGCCGAAATACTTATCAATTCTTAACTTAATGGTGAATAAATATTCAACCAAAGCAAGTAGATCCGCATACTCACAACACATTATTAAATGCGTGGCTATGCATTTGAACAAACTCACAACGCATCTAATGATGGTGGCTATGTTCAAAAATGGGATAATCTTACATTAAGAATTGAAAGCCTTTCGAAATATTACATTTTCCACCGAGCATGCCATTATGAAGAATTGATAATAACAGAAGTCATATAAACAGAACTAGAGTTAACATGAATTTTATTTAAATTCAACATGAACATTCCATTGTTATAATAACCAAACCCTACAAATACACCCGACTTTGATAAGATATACTTATCGGATTCATAAACTTGTTTATATCCACACTTGTACAAGACAGGACCAGAAATCAAATTCTTACGAAGTTTTGGTACATACAATACATTAAACAAAGAAATAGTTTTTTCCGAACTGAATTTCAACACCACACTTCTTTTCCTTGAATAGGAGCGGAATGATCATCACCCATGTAAAGAACAAATCCGTCTTCCATTGGTTCATATGTCTTAAACCAATAACGATCTTTACAAACATGAGTTGTGGCACCGAAATCAATCCACCACGCAATAGCATCATCCTTGGTCTTCAGAATGGTCCTTAGACCCCTTTCCCGAACCACTTGTGCTTGCGCCTTTCTTGTTGTTTCCAACACGACAATCCTTCTTAAAGTGACCAGTTTTGCCACACTTTCAACATGCCAATTTAGGCTTCTTGTTTGGACCAGAACCATTGTCATTGAAACTACGTTTCTTTCCTTTGTTTTTATTGTTTCCACCCTCATCAATCATATTGACCGAGGGTCCAGCAACTTCCTTTCCTTTGCCTTTGTCATCCTCTTGCGCCCTAAGAGATTCCTCTATGCGCAAGTGACTACCAAGTTGAACCAAAGATAGATCGTCTTTACCATGTTTCAAGGTGTGTTTGAAATCCTTCCAGGAGGGAGGCAACTTATCAATCACACTTGAAACAGATATTGACTCATCCATCTTCAACCCATGTTGTGTATATTGTCCAAGGATTCTAAGGAGTTCATTGAATTGTTCCATGACAGGTCTTGAATCGACCATCTTGTAATTATTAAAATTACTCACAAGGAACTTCTTACTAGAAGCATCCTCTGCCATGTACTTGGATTCAAGAGAATCCCATAACTCTTTTGCAGATTCCTCATTTTGATAGATGTCAAAGAGAGAATCAGACATACCGTTTAATATGTGTCCTCTGCAGATGTAGTCGTCGTTTTCCCACTTTGATCTACGTCTGATTGCCTCCAAGTTGTCATCTTCAAGCAATTCTGGAATAGGGGTAGAAAGAACATACACCACCTTTAATGTTGTCAAAAGGAAGTGCATCTTCTTTTGCCAACGTCTGAAATCTTGCCCTTCAAACTTGTCTAGCTTTCCAAACTTTGTTGTCATCTCCTTCACAGTACTTCCACCAGCCATGAGTATCACCAAAATACTTTATTCGTTTGTAGGGGAAATATAGGGTCTTGATCTTGATACTAGGGCCGGATATATGATTGAATCGTGTATAATCCACTTTCCGAATAAAGTATTTCGACCCTTAATGCCTGGGTTACACAAAATCTTTATTGGGATAAGACAATCACACAATTTGTTTTCTAGGCAAAGAGAACAAATCAAAACTTGAGAATTGATTGCTTTCGTTATTGTTGTAATTCACTCTTGTGTTTTTCATGTATGTACAACTGAGATCAATCCCTGTATATATACAGATGGAGAGGTATTAGTTAAAGGGTACAATCAAAAGACATGACTTTAGCCAAGCGATGTGTCTTTTCATTTTGAACTGGCACCTGATCAGGAACTGCTCGGCCGAGCGAGAACTGGCACCTGATCAGGAACTGCTCGGCCGAGTCAAGGGACTCGCTCGGCCGAGCATAGATGTCCCAAGTCATTTTGCCCAGATGCACGGCCGTGTCATTTGAACTGCACGGCCGTGCTGTTCATACTGCTCGGCCGAGCAAGGCACATGCCTCGGCCGAGCAAGGTTGTCCAGAAACTTGGACAATCTGCCATGCTCTGCTCGGCCGAGTCAAGGACTCTGCTCGGCCGAGCACATCAGCAAAATGTGCTACCCTTTAACTTTTACTTCTTTATCGAGGTTGACTTCGTTTTAGCTCAAACGAGTGTGTACTCCACACTTTCCCTTACTCGTATCCGAGTCTAATACGAATCACATTGATCTCTAGTAAATCATCATTACAATAAAACAAGTTGATGACACTAAAATCACCAACCAGTCCACAAGATTATAAAGCATAACATTCCATGATCAGCAATATTTCTGAGGCATTTAATTAAATTCCAGATTGTTCAATACATCCAAGGGTCACACTTCAAGCACATGCCCAGATATCATGTGCAAATGGGAACTGTGATATGGAAATCAAATTATGAATCTATAATGGAATGAACTAGTCTAGGCTTTCAATGGAACCCAATTGCTACTTCGACAAACCAATGTTCTTCGTCAGAGTTGAAGAAAGCAGGTGATTGGCCATTGATGAACCTTATAATGAAAAGATGGGGGATGCTATCTCTACCAATAATCATTGCAGGAACAGGTGCCTCCCTTAAAATGGTGAAATCTGCTCCCATCCCTCACAACAATCTCCCTCTCAAACACCTTTGATAAAATCTTGGTCATCTCATGGCAATCCCCACACACCCTCAAATTCTTCACGATGCGAATGCATTCCCTAGGCCCTGTTACCAACAAACCAAAAGCGATTGCCAGCCTCTCACTGTGTTCTTTAATCGCATTTTCTTTTTCTTCGTGCATTATGTCGTGCAAAACTGGTGTTATGTTAGGCAAGTAGCCAGCTTCTGCAATTCGGGTGTTCATAATATCAAGCATCTTGCATATCTCTGAAGATCTTTCATGCTCTCTGTCCCCAGCAACAAATTGATGAATTGTTCCCTGTGCCTCAATCAAGCTCCACCCCGGAATCTTTTTAGCTTTTTGGTCTACCATCAATCCTCGGGTTTTAACTACATCTTCCCATTTGTTTGATTTTGCATATATGTTGGCTAACTGCACATAATTTCCATGATGGTTTGGATCCAATTGGATTAACTTTTGACCAATTTCTTCACCCAATTCTACTAATCCATGAATCTTGCAAGCACCGAGGAGTGTTACCCACAGAACAGGGTCCGGTGGGACCAACATCCTATCGACCAATTCAAGGGCCTCAACTACTAAACCTGCACGACCCAAGAGATCAACCATGCACCCATAATGCTCCATCTCTGGAGCAATCCCATAATTTTTCGTCATCAATTTAAAATTATGCCGACCCTCATCAACTAAACCTGCTCGACTACATGCATTCAAGACTCCAATAAAGGTCACATTCACAGGCATAAATCCTTCACTTTTGAACTTCTCAAAGAGTGCAAGAGCCTCCTTCCCCAGCCCATGTGTGGCTAAACCACAAATCATAACATTCCATGATGAGATATCTTTCCGAGGCATTTTATCAAAGAGCTCCTTAGCTTGATCAATGCACCCACACTTTGCGTACATGTCAACAAGGCCAGTGCAAATGGGAACAGTCAAAGGTAAGTGCAACGATTCTATAGTGGAATGAATTTTTCTACCACTTTCAATCAAACCCAATTGAGCACAAGCAGAGAGAACCATCACCAATATAGCCTCATTAGGTACCAACCCAATCTCCCTCGTCTGTTCAAACCTTTCCAACCCTTCTTCTAACTTCCCATTCTGCACGTAACCCGTAATCAAGGCGCTCCATGACACAACATCTCTCTCCGGCATTTCATCAAACACCTTCTCCGCATCATCAATCAGCCCTTCCTTGGCATATCCCGCCAACATTGCATTCCATGTAACTATATCTCGACACTCAGGACTTTCATCAAACACCAGTTTCGCAAACTCCATTCTACTACAACCACAATAGAAATGAATCAATGAATTTCTAATAAAAATATCCACATCAAATCCAAGTTTCATAACTTGAGTATGGACCTGAATCCCTTCGATCCAACCCAAGAATTTACTACAAGCTTGCATCAAGAAAGTGAAAGTGAAATTATTCGGCTGAAACTTATCACCTACCCGGATGGACGCATAAAGAGCGAAAGATTGACGAGGTGACTCGCTCTTAGCAAAGCATCTGATCATGTTATTGATTGCGAAAGTCGTCGGATTTTGTAAGCACTGAAGAATAGAGAGAGAGTAATGAAATGGGGTTGAAGGGGAGTGAGCCAAGGCAGCCAAGAGGTGACCCATGAGTTGTGTGTCGCCGGTGAGGCCGGCGGTGATAATTTTGGCATGGGCTTGCTTGGTTTGATGGAGGGAAGGGAGTGGTGGAAGGGAAAGAGTCGGAGATCGGAAAGCTGATGATGTTGAAAAATGTTTGAAAAGAGAAAGATGAGATTTTGATTTGATTATGAACATAAACAAAGGATGTTATGAACAACAATGAGAGATTTTGATGATCAGTGGCGCCAAAGATTTTTTCAAGTGTTTGACGGGCATGCAATGCAGCACTTGGACCATATAGCAAAAAGACTTTGGGAGAGTGACGGGTAGGGCTGAACAAAAAAATCGACGGATCGAATCGGATCGATAAAATTGGATTAGATCAATGAAAATCGGACCAATCCAATAGAATTGGTTTGGCTCTGGTTCCAAATTTATATGGAACCGATTATTTGAGTTGATTCTGATTTTTGAAAAAATATATATGGTCCTGGATCGAACCCGGACCGGACCGATTATGTATATATTATGTATAATACTCCCTCCGTCCCAGAAAATGCTTCACCTTTTACCCAAAATGACGTCCCGTTTGAAGCTTCACCTTTCTTAAAATGAAAAAGTTTTATTAATATTATATTATACTCACTCACTATTTTCTCCACTCATTCTCTCTCCTAATTCACTATTAGACTACCCACAATGGCTAACTGAAATGAAATGGGAGATGAAATCCCATTTCAGTTAACTCACCCTCTGCAATGGTTGCAATGGTAAATGAAATGGGGCTGTATTAAATTGCTTGTTGAAATCTTTCAACTTGGTTGAAAGTGATTTTCTTTTTTTTTTTTTTTTATACAACACGTGTCATAATGGTCCGGATTTTCAAAAAATATTTTTATCTCAAATCTTTGAACTGAATTATCACCTAGTAAATTATTATTTTTTAATTTTCTTTTCACCAAAATTCATCATTTTTTTCCCTATAAATTAATATAAGTTTCATTTGATTTGGACACAAAAAAAAAAACACTTAGTTTTCAATTTGGGCTAAATTATTACCTAGTAAATTAATTTTTTTAAATTTTTTTTTTTCACCAAAATTCATCATTTTTTTTCCCTACAAATTGATATAAGTTTCATTTGATTTGGACACACACAAAAAAAAAAACACTTAGTTTTCAATTTGGGCTGAATTATTACCTAGTAAATTAATTTTTTTTTCACCAAAATTCATCATATTTTTCCCTACAAATTGATATAAGTTTCATTTGATTTGAACACAAAAAAAAAAAAAAAACACTCACTTTTCAAAAACAGAGAATATAAATAAAATAAAAGTGGTGGGGTATAGAATGATGAGTTGAAAGGAGTTGAAATTTAATTTAAGTTAGTTATTGTGTAGGGGGTTAAATGAAATGGGTAGATGAAATATTAGGTGGATGAGAAAAAGTGTAAAAAGTGTTGAATGAAATAGGGGAAGGGGATGAAACCATTGTGGGTAGTCTTACACTCACAAAACTTTTTAAATTTACTACTCCCTCCGTCCCGGTAGAAGCGTCACCCTTTTAGGGGTGGCGCGCAAATTAAGGAAAAGTGTGGGAAGAAAAAATGTTGTGAGTGTAATTTAAAAATAGGAGAGAGAATTAGTGGAGGAAATAGTGAATTTTAAAAGTGTTATGAGTGTAGAGGAGAGAGAATTAGTGGAGGGAATAGTGGATGGGATAATAAAATATTAATAAAAGTTTCCTTTTTAGGAAAGGGTGACGCTATAAACGGGACGCCATTTTGGGTAAAAAGTGACGCTTCGGGCGGGACGGAGGGAGTATTTCATCCACTAATTCTCTCTCCTATTTTCAAATTACACTCACAATATTTTTTCTTCCCACCTATTTCCTTAATTTGCGTGTCGAGATCAAAAATGGTGAACCATTTCCTGGGAGGGAGGGTATATATATATATATATATATATATATATATATATATACACACACACTCCCTCCGTCCCACGTAAGTGTGAATTTCTTTTCTTTTTGAGACGTCCCACATCAATGTGTACTATCAAAAATGGCAAAGAATATTCACTATTCTACCCACTCATTCTCTCTCCTACTTCACTTTTACAGTCATAACATTCTCTCTCCTAACTATTTCTCTCACTTATTCTCTCTCTTATTTAATTTTTCATAATCACAAACACCTCCTCTACCTATTTTTCTCTTCTACTTTTTCTTAATTCTCACATCCAAAAAGTAAGTCCACACTTACTTTTGTGGGACGGAGGGAGTATATATATATATATATATATATATATATATATATATATATATATATATATATATATATATATATATATATATATATATATATATATATATAGGGTTTTGTTAGGATACCCACCATAGGAGTATCCTAACAAGTGATCCATTATTTTTGGACAAAAATGACCCTCTTTCCTCAAAGCAACCATATGTATGATGGGGGCAAAATTGTAATCATCTTAAGTCTCTCTCTCTCTTATTTAATACTAACTCTCTCTCTCTCTCTCTCTCTCTCTCTCTCTCTCTCTCTCTCTCTCTCTCTCTCTCTCTCTCTCTCTCTTATTTAATACTAACTCTCTCTCTCTTTTAATACTAACTCTCTCTCTCTCTCTCTTATTTAATACTAACTCTTTCTCTCTCTCTCTTTAATGATTACCATTTTACCCTCATCATACATATGATTGCTTTGAGGAACGAGGGACATTTTTGTCCAAAAAATAATGGGTCACTTGTTAGGATACTCCTATGGTGGGTATCCTAACAAAACCCATATATATATATATATATATACTCCTCCGTCCCTGGCCGACTTAGATTTTTGCCATTTTCATGCCCCACCCGACTTAGGACGGCCCAAAATGGAAACCTTAAATCACTATTCTCTCCACTCATTCTCTCTCCTACATTATTTTAATACTCACAACACCATTATAATTTACTATTCCCTCCACTCATTCTCTCTCCTATTTTTAAATTACACTCACAACATTTACCTTTTCCTTTCTCTCTCTCTCTCTCTCTCTCTCTCTTTCTCTCATCTCAATTCTCAATCCTAGAAATTAAATTGATTTTTCATGGCTGCGCCCTGATTTCGACTCAGCTGTCCAACCATGGAACCACCATCGATCTCTACAGACGGCGCAGCTGTAACGGAAGTAATTAATCTACGACGCAGATCTGTTTTTTCGTGTGAGATTACAGAACATCATTACTCTGTTATTTTGCCTCTCAAATCTCCAATAAAAGGTAATGATTTAATGAGATTTTGATGTTATTTTCTCGGTCTCTACCTCCAATCTACTCGTATTTTCAATTTTCTTACAATTTTGCATCTGAATTTAGTTATTAGGGTCTGAATCATGTTTATTTTCAAGCTACTACCTTACTGCCTTACTGTTATTAAGCATGGAACTTTCAGTTTTCGATTTTCAACTTTGTTTATGTAATGTAATCGTCCTATATTTTTTATTTGAACTTTGCTCCTCTATTTCAGTTAATTTGATGTATGTCTGAATATTTTTATTTGAACTTTGTTTATGTAATCGTCCTATATTTTGATTTCATGAAAAAATAGTTGTTGCATGTTTTATCTTTAGAAAAAATTTATAGTAGTGTAACTTGTGGAACCGATGGAACCAGACATGGACCGAACCATTGGAACCGGACCAATGTGACCGATCCTGTAATGTAATGGTCTGATCCTGGTCCCGAATTTAGGCAGAACGGAACAATTGGTTCGGTCCTGTTTTTTTAAAATTTTGATAAAATCCGAACCAATTCGGACCGTGAACACCCCGACAGGGAAGTTTTTAATAAATTATCATATGCTCGAGAACTTCCTCTACCTATATTATTTCTATAATATTGCATTAAATATTACTCCCTCCGTCCCACTTCAATAGAGACCAACTTTTTGGGTGTGGGAATTAAGGAAAAGTGATGTAAGAAAGAGAAAAAGTTAAATGTTGTGAGTATGAAAAATTAAATAGGAGAGAGAATGAGTGGGAGGAATAGTTAGGAGAGAGAATGTTGTGAGTGAAAAAGTAAAATAGGAGAGAGAATGAGTGGGATAAATAGTCAAGATTCCTTTCCATTTTGGGAAGTATCAATTGAAGTGGGACGGACCAAAAAGGAAATAAGTATCAATTGAAGTGGGACAGAGGGAGTATATTATATGAGTGAATATAACAAATGCAGTATTTATTTTTATTATACTACATTCAATATTATATTTCAATATTATATTAGGAAATTTGCCCCATAAATTTCTTTTGGAACAAATCACTTTTCACTAAGTTTCTCATTGTATTAAAATGCCCCATAAGTTCTCATGTTGTATTATGTATAATACAACATTTAGTTATGCAGTAGTTTAAAATCATAATACTGCATCTGCACCACCACCGCCTCCGCCACAACCCAGCTTCGCCGCATGCCGAATTTCGGTCAATTTTCGCCGGAATTCGGCAATTGTGGCCGGAATCCGGCTGTCGATCGCCGGAATTTGGTCGCCGGTCCATGGGCTTCGGACTCCGATCACCGGCGGCCGCCGGAATGCAGTATTATGGCCTTAATTGATGTTGTATTTTCGAAACATAATACAACATCATAATACAACATGGAGAAGGAACTTATCGGGTATTATGAAACTTTTTTAGAATTTATCGGGAATAATCCCATTATATTAACTGAGTGAATATAATACATGTAGCATACATGGTCCTATTTTTTTGAAGGGCCTCAAATTTTGCATTTTTATTTTTTAGCCCTTAAAAATTTGTAAAATTATTTCTAAAATCCTAAATGCATATTTTGTATAGGTTTAATTGTTATTATATACTTCCTCCGTCCCTAAAAGATTGTCTTGTTGTACATTTTGTAATTATTAAGGAAGAGCTTCACCTTGTTGTACATTAGTAGATTTGCACTAACATTCATGCCTAAGTTTAGAAATGGGACATACTTTTTGAGACAAGTCAAAATGGCATATGAGACAATCTTTCAGGGACGAAGGGAGTATTATTCATTCCATAATAATGGTTACTTCTTTTCTTTGGGCATCTCATAACAAATGATATTGTCCAAAAATGTGAATGAGACACACTTGTTACACTCGCAACAAAAATATGTCTAACTACTTTCTCTCTACTACTTACTTTCATACTTTCAGAACCTTTGCATTTTTTTTTTAATTCTCGCTCATTCAATTTAAGTAACCATCATTATGAGAGGGAGGGAGTATAAATTTTATGTTTATTTTTAAAAATATTACGGGTCCAATATTTAATTTTAGCACATGATCCTTATAATTATTGAGACGGGCCTGTGTAGCATTACTATAATACTTCATGTAGTAGTATATACTATTGCAAAATAATTTTCAGGTAATTTCGATGTAATCAAAAACTTGAACTTGAGGGGAAGTGATTTGTTATAAAAGAACTTTCGGGTCAAATTCTTAAACATGTATGACAGTGAAATTTGTACTCCAAAATATCACAATATCTTTAAAAAATCCAATTTCCCTCTATTTTTTTCTAAACAAAAAGAAAAAAAAAATAGATCCGTCAATCTGACACTAAAACTGTCAACTTATTATTGAGTTGTTTTAAGTTGCATACTCGGGTTCTAACACATCTGTTAAAATGGTCAGTCCAGTCAATTAAAACTCTCCGTCGAATATGTGATTGAATCGAATGATTTAATGAATGGACTAACAGTTTTAACTAACATACAACATACGAACGAACAATTAAAGCCCAACAAACTAGTTTTTCCGGTGTTATGAAAAATAGATTTACCATAAGGCTTTTATCCTTAAGATAATGTATTGTGTTAGTCTTAAAATGTTCTTTTTTTAAAAAAAAAAAATAAGAAAAAATAATTATACTCTATCCCTATCACAACAGAAAGATAGTCACATTTGACATTAATATTTGATGATAAAAGACTTGTTTTGATATGGAATTAAGTACTACTGTAACATAAAACAAACCTAATTGTCTCTCTATACAATAGCAATAGCTGTACATTCAAAATTCAAATCCATCTCTCTCTACTTTTCTATCTTCACACAACTTTTCTCAAAAAAAAATTAAAAAAAAATCTATACAATTTTGACTTCTTCAACCTGTTCTAACAGTAACCCAATTATCTGATGAACCAATCTGAGCATTCATCTCCCAGCAAGGCCTTTGTGACATTAATTTTCTGTCACCATAACACCTCATCGAAAACGGAATTCTTCCCATAATACCCTTTTCATCGCTCAATTCCTCTTCTGAATCTGACTCATAATAATCGTTAGACGTCCCAAAATGCAGCACACTTACAGGCGAAGAAACATTTTCATTTCCAAAATTCATCTCAATATCGGATTTTCCTGAAACAAATGGATGGCTTAGCAACTCCTCAATATTCGACCTATTTTTAGGATTGCGGACCAAACATTTTTCCAAGAAATCCATACCCATTTTTGAAAAATGACTAGGAAACTTTGGCTTCTCATTGCTAGATGCAATCTTCAAAACTGCAGCCATTGGATTTGATATCCCACAGTCACTCCAAGGAGGGGTTCCGGTGGCCATTTCTATAACTGTACATCCTAATGACCAAATATCCGATGAAAAATCCAAATCTTCGTTTCTAAGGACTTCTGGAGCCATCCATAAAGGAGTCCCGGAAATTGACTTGCAAGATTTTATTGCAGGATCATTCTTTTCCGTCTCGTTTTTTATTCTTCTGGCACAACCAAAATCAGCTAACTTTATATTTCCTGACAAGCCCAGAAGTACGTTCGTGCACTTGAGATCACAATGCACAATTCCTTTCCCGTGAAGATATTTCAATCCTTCAAGAATTTCTTTCGTGTACAAACGAATTATTTCCTCGTCAAATTTTCCTCCAAATTTCTCTGCAACGTCTGACAAGCTTCCCCCAGCCATGTACTCAATAAAGAAATCCATCTTCTGTTCACCATTTGATCCTTTATGAAGATCTCTCCCTAAGCATTGTATAATATGGGGAGAATTCAAACTCTCTAGTACTTCAGCCTCGTTTAGAAGAGACTGAATTCCTGCTTGCGACTCTGCTGATTTCACGACGAAAAGTGAACCATTGGATTTGTTCATCGCTAGGTGGACGGTCCCAAATGATCCTGATCCGATGATATTTCCCTTCACCCATTCACCAGGCTGGGGAGATGACACACCAAAATTTCCCGCCATTTTTAAATCAATAACTGACAAAAAATAAAAGTTTCGATCTTTTTGGCTAGTCTCAAAATTGGGTCTGAATACCCACTTCAAAATCTTTAAAATCTAAAAAAAATCAATCTTTCAAAATGCATGCAGACATAATAAAAAAATGCAGAATTTTAAAAAATGCCTACAAAAAGATTCAAAAAATAAAAAAAGTCAATCTTTCAAAATGCATACATGTATAAAACAAAAAAAGATGATTTAAAATTGCCTACGAAAGATTACAAAACTACAACTCCAAAAATATTCATATCACCAATGCAATTACAGAACACGGAATCTCACTGTAAAGAACAAAGCAAAAACGTCGAATCAAAGCAAAAATTCCTTGTTCTGTATGCAGTGGAAATTTGAGAGCGACTCTCCGATCACCGGAAACCCGCCCTCAGGAATCTCTTGTTATCAGAAACTGAAAACAAAAATTGTATCGATTCTTAACTCTTTGTGGAAAAAAAAAGGGGAGGAGAAAGTTTTAAGGAAGAAGATTTGCTCTACAATGAAGGGTGTTTGTTAAGGACGGTTGGCTGGTGATCCCAAATTTGTGGAATTCTTATTGAATAGGGGCTTTTCAAATTTGGTTGGAGGCAGTTTTCCGTTTTCAGTTATCGATAAGGGTAGGATGGTCATTTCACATGTATTTATTTTCGGCCACAGACACCATTGGCATTTCGTGATTGCTATAACTTGGCAAACCAAAATGGGACCCCTCTTCTGGGAGAGAGGGAGGGGAATATGAGAGGTTTGGGGCAAGTGAGGAGTGATAAGATGTATGAACTCGAACGGAATGTCTAAAACAGTCTTAAAATATCCAATAAAGATGAACCGTCGAGATCGAATACGCGGGCGAGGTTGAGTGCGAACCGGTTTATTGTGCAGCCCGCCTTTACTTGCCCCACTTAGATATCAAGCGGCCTCGGCCTCATACGGCACTTACAAGTCAATTTTATGGGCATTTGTGTCATTTGACTACGTAGCTGAAGAAACAAGTCCATCTCTTTCTCACAATCTATAGTATAAATTCTTTCTCACAATCTTTAGTATAAATGAGGGAAGGGGTGCTACAGTACTATGAATAGTGCCAAGCGGCGAATTTCCCATTTTGCCCTCACACATTTGTCTCTTTCCCATTTTGCCCTTAAAAAAATTTTTTTTTTTTTAATTAAAAAAAAAAAAAACCCCGTGTCCTTGGACACGGGCATGTACTAGTAATGATATAACACAAGTCTATATACAAATCAGTTCATTTTGTTTTTTCACTACAGAATCCACATCTCTTAATTCAATAGCATGAATCTCCCGAAACAAAATACGTATATTACAAGTATTAAATCAACGTTTTTTGAAATACAGTTTGACCCTCAAATGGTACAAGATACGTATACAGAATCAACGTTTTTTGCAGGTGCAGTCAAAAAGAGTCTGCAGAATACTTCGGGTGTCTTCTGGCTTTGGAAGCTTCAGAAGGCGAGCAACTTTGGTATATCCAGCATGTTGCCAGAACAAAGTTTCTTCTTTTACTTCTGGTTTTTCTTCTTGCTTGGGAGTTTTGGGTTGTGTTAATGCCCATTGCATTGCCCATATGGCCAAAGGTCTCATATAACCTAGAGCTCTGTATCCTCCATCTATATTCCACCCTTCAGGGGTTTGAAATGCGTATCTGCAATTGACAGTTTTGAACTTCAGTTAGTTCTGCTAAAGAGAGGAACATTGCCTAAAAACGGAAAAGGGTAAAATGGAGAAAAGCCATCGGTGGTTTGGCCAATGTGAGCTTGACCCTCAAATGGTACAAGATTAAGCATATAACTCATAGTTATTGGGTGGGGGGTGTTCAACAGTTAACTTTTTCCGGTTAAGTTTGACGGTCTATTGTACCATGGGTTGGGGGGGGGGTAACCTGTGCACATTTTTCAACACATAGGAGAGTTTTGCTGCATATTGACTTTTGAACTATAGTCCAACCGTGTTGGTTTTTGGATGTGAATGACAAGCATATCGCCATTGTCTACTCATTTCTTAATGTATTTTTTACAAGTGTTTGGGACAATTATGTCTTCAACCCACTTGCAATTGTCTACTCATTTCTTAATGTATTTTTTATAAGTGTGCAAACTATTGGTAGGACACTTAGTCAGGGACGGAAGGAGTACAAAAATAGCACGTAAACAAAGGCTAAATTACTTGGCTTACCCGCATCCTCTTTCAGACCATCCAGTTTCATATATTCCAGATGCAGTTTGAAATGCCATTTCCTCCATGCCTTCATGGATCATACATGCGGCAACACTATATGTAACTCCGGCCCATATTTCTCTCGACTGCATTGTTGACATGTCAGGTTTTCCATTGGGTAACATCCCATTCACAGCCCCCCGCCTCCCGTTCTCCACCTTTAATACATTGAAATTATAGACCTTCTCCAGAGCACTTGTTGCTTTTTCTTCATCAACAATGGGGTGAAGGCCACATGCTCGAGCATACCTAAGAAATTGCAACTTGATCAACATAAGTATTCAGTTCAGAAATAAGTATAGTCGCATCGTACTATTTTCATCATTTAGAAAGTACTTTCTTGATCATGTAGCTATATATATATATATATATATATATATATATATATATATAGGGGGTCACGCTCCAATGAGAACCGCTTAAAATG
This sequence comes from Adenophora triphylla var. japonica, assembly GCA_022495995.1. NCBI lineage: Eukaryota > Viridiplantae > Streptophyta > Magnoliopsida > Asterales > Campanulaceae > Adenophora > Adenophora triphylla. Next base: position 151,680 of record JAFEMH010004308.1, on the reverse strand, counting down.
AGAACCGTGAGAACCACTTGTATACACTTGTATACAGTAGATATTTAGCTATTATATACATATACTATACATCGATACTTAGCTACCGTATACAGTGTATATGTGTGGTTATACAAGAGATATATGTATACATATACTATAGCTACCGTATACAAGTGTATACGTATGGTTATACACTTGTATACGGTAGATACTTAACTACCGTATACATATACGTAGATCGTATATGTATACGGTAGCTAAGTATCTACCGTAAACAAGTGTATACAAGTGGTTCTCACGGTTCTCATTTTGTTATGGTTCTCATTTGAGCTTACCTATATATATATATATATATATATATATATATTTATATTTATATTTATATTTATATTCCTCCGTCCCGAAATGATATTTCCAATTTTTTTGTTGTTACTACGAAGATGGTACTTTGAGCAATAAATTTAGGTTAGTTTAATTATCATAATTTAAAATTAAAACTTGTTATTTATACACCATTATGAATAATATCAATTAACAATTTTTAGATGTTCATTAGGATAATTAAATTAACCTAAAATTATTGCTCAAACTACCTTGGGACGGTGGGAGTATATATATTATATACACACACACAAATATATAGTGAAGTAAATTAAATTTCTACGTAGGTCTTTTGAATGATCTGGACTCTCAGTTAAGATATATTTACCATTGTCCAGCCAATTGATCGGCTTGAATGGATGAACTCGCTTTACCACCACTGTTGTCATAGTTAAAGTAAGAACCATTCCACAGCTTAGCATAAACAGCTTTTGCTTTCAAAAACTTAAACCAAAAGAAGTCTTCAGCAGCCTTGTCACCAATTTCATGAGCTAAAGCTGAAGTAGCCTGCAAAGCTGCCACCCACAGGCCACCACAATATGCACTGATTCCTGACACACACCACGTATCATATGTCTGATCAGGGAAGCCTTCATTTTCTATCATCCCATCCCCATCTTTATCAAACTGCTCCATATAAGCCATTGCAATATACACAGAGGGCCAAACAGATCGAGCAAAGTTCTTATCTCCTGTGGCGACCACATCCCTGTAAACTTGTAGCACAAATTTTGGATTCAGATCTTTCCACCTGTCCGTATTAAAAAGACAATAGTAGTTAACGGAAAACCATGGATCATTCATTCCAATATCATGTGGAACTGCACCAAGGGCCTTTCTCTGGACAAAGGTTCCATCACTCAAAAGACTCATTTTAGAGGGATCATGCATCATTACTGCCGCTGCGAAGTCTCTTTGGATACTAAGTTGAAGTTTAGGGAATAGCATAATTAAGGCAAAAGATGCATAGAAATGCACATCATATGTGTTGCACATTTGATATTCAATCCCTTCATAGTACAGAAATTGGCCAATATTTTCCTCTCCTTCATTAAGCAAATTTGTTCCAAATGCGGAATTTTGTGATACTGGGCTGTGAATCTCGTGAAATACTGAACTCATCTTTTCGAGAACCTTAACAGCAGTGTCACTTCGATGGGATGCATTCACATCATTGTGGGCATTCCTATTGGACATATCCAAAGATATCTTTCTTTCTCCAATGGTTGACAAACTATGGGTTGGTGGTAATCCGTCTGCAGAAGGGAATAATTGAATTGTCAATTTCTTGAATGAGAAACACTGAAAGAAAAAAGGCTTGCTTACCAGTCCAGATGGTCCCCCCAGAATTCAGATAGTAGAGCTCATTGAAAAGAGTGATCGGGTACCTTCAGAAACCAATAAGGAATTTAGAATCTCATAGTACATGACAGAAGGAAATAAAATATCTAAGCTTACCATTCAGGAAGTCTTTTGTCTTCAAGAATAGGTTGTTGCCATGCTTCTATCTCGGATTCCCAGTTTCCATGCTCTACATTTCAGAGGAGATACAAAAAATAAAAACTCAAAACAAAAATTCTGACAATGTAAATTTTCAGGGGACAAGAAAGAAATTGAGGGGATTTTCATTTTTTGCATTGTATTTAGTATCTAGTCATTAGAAATCAAAACTTTACATGCTTTCAATCCTCCAAAACATTAATAATCATGACGCTTTCATATTTGACGTATATATTGTACAAGAGATGATTACCAAGAATAGCATCATGTGCAATATTTTCTGCTGCATCACCATCAGAACCGTAGAATTTGGTGTAACGTCTAATCAAAAAACTTTCTTCATCAGAAAGAAGCATGACTATATCATATGCAATGTATATTGAACAAGGTTTTGATCACTGACCTAAGATAAGTTCTTCCATCAGGGAAGTTTACTTCAGGACTGTCCCATGCCAGTGAAAATGTAACAGTCTGCACTGCATCCGATGCTATTGTCAGAGAAGCCGCAATAGCTGCTCCAATAGATGAACCCGTTTCTGAAGCCATGCACAGTTCATCGGAATTAAGGTGGTCAAAGGATCCATGCTAATAGAACAAAGTACATATTAAAGTCGATGTCAAACGATAAAATAGAAAAGTAAATGTAATTCCTCACAACATCCTGGTAGAAGTAGAATGAACAGGAATGTATATTAGTAAAAGAATTAGAATGCATCAAATAACGCCATTAATCCTACTGTCTACCCTCGCTTCACTCTTAATATTGTGTCAATTCAAGCTCCAACACGCAGTTGTGAAGAATAGTTAGAACCAATGTCATCTGAAATTGAAAACACTAACACACTATTGGAGTATATGAAGGGGGGGGGGGCACCAACCTCTTTAATTTCATGCCACATTTCTTCGGCTGTGATACCCTTGGAGTTTCCAGAAATCACAAAACCTGGGCACTCCGAGACGTGAACAACATTTGTTTCTTCTGCTGCTATGGCAAAAGTAACTGGAGGTTGTCCATTGGCACTCCTATATCGACATACATGGAAAGCCATCCATAAAACAAATTAGGAATTGTACATAAGTGGACTTCCAATTGTTTTAGGTGATTGCCTATGTAAATAAATAAGAGGATATTACATGTGATGCAAGTTTACACCATGAATCCCATTCTTCGCCCTATAAGACAAATTTATATTAAGGTCAGAATACATGTCCAGGATTTGCTTATATTCAAGAGCGGAAAAGAAAGAAAAAACAACATTGATTACAAAATAGTGAGTACGCGACTCGATAAATCTTGAAATACGATATATCAAAAATATTTATATTAGCTTACTACTACAGTTGTGCTGAAACCATTCATTCAAGTGGAATCATGGAATGAAATCAACCAAGAAGGAACTCTTACTTGATCTTCGAATTTGAGTGATGGCCAGTTAATCCAGAGATCCCTCCGACAGAGTTCTAATGCGCAAATAAATGAAACCAATAGTCATTAATTGTTACGCTTGCACGAGTGCTTAATCTTTATAAAAATCTATCGAGACAGGCTAAAGCAGAGATACACATTCTTGCAAACAACTTGCATATAGACCACAAACAAGTTACAGCATAATATAGATTGCTACAGTATTAAAAAATTAAAGTGGTCTTACCTCCCAGGTGAAAAGAATCGTAACATCTGCAGCTGTCTTCCCCGAATTAGAAAGCTAATGAAAATCACAAACAACCTCTTATTCCCACCGAGTACAATTTCCAACCATAGAATAGAAAACGTAAAATCTTACTAGGAGAATTTCCATACCGTGAAAGTAAATACTGCAACAGGGAGACTGCTCTCCTTGTAATTATGAGGGATGATAGGTGAAATCTGTCGACAAACTATTTTCAGCTCTGGATCAGGTTCACCTGCATCAAAGAGGGGGGGGGTGAAATTAATTAATCCATAACGAGTTTCATCACTAAGAGAATGCCAAATTGAAGTTACCTTCATAAATAGTCCAAGCCCTCGGGTACAATGCATGGTATGTAGAATTATGCCCACTTAGATTCCAGTCCCAAGATCCAATCCCATGAGCAGAAGATTTTCTGTTATTCACATTATCGTCAGTACACTTTTACATATGGCAGTAACTTGAGATGATCCTACGGTCAAACATGATAAACTAGAAAGAGTAGGTGCATTAACCAAAAACAAATCTCTTTTACTTCTTTCAGTTGAATGCAGGATGGATCTCAATTAATTCCTAAGAAAAACACCCAAGCATATATTGTGTCTATAACTCTATTCATATAGTACATCTTTGTTTCCCATCTTTAGCACTTTCAACATAACATCTGATAAGTACCAGGCATAAGTAGTTTCTCTATTCTACAAAGCATGATCATTACAATCACATTTATGAATTAATTGGCTTTGTTCCGTGGCGGAACCAGGTTTTTTTTTTTTGAAATGGGGGGCAATTTTTTTTTTAAGAACACTATGATGTAAATTGTAAATTTAGTTTAAACGGGGGTGATGGATGTGTTTTCACCCATCCAAATGATATACTTTTGTACCTATTTTATGCTCAATCCTCGGGAGTTTTGATGTGTTTTCTCGTGTTTGTGTAAGTATAGGGGCTGGAGTGAAAAAGCCTGGTGTGCGACCACACCCATGAAAGGGAGCGTCCGCACCCTTTAGGCAGTAACTTCGGGCGACCGCGCAGTTTGTCCAGAATGTGAGCACGACCGCACCCATTTTGAGGGTGCGGTCAAGCCGAATTAAGGCGGATCGTGGCTTCCTTGTCCGGATCAGAGGAGGATTTGGAAAGGGTTCCTTGGCTGCAAATTAGATCCTCCCTCCTTAGTATAAACACAATACCATAGTTTAGGTTTTTGTATCTCTCATATTTATACTCTAGGTTTTGTAGTTGTTGAATAAGGATTTCAATCCAGGTTTTTATGTTTTCTTTTATGGTTGTTCATACCCTAATCTTTTGTGAACGAACCCTTGAATGGGATTGATCTTTTTATCCCCTTGCCCCTTGGAAATAAAGCATAAAGTTATAATAGTTATAAATCTCAATCCATAAATCCTTGGTGTTCTTAATTTCTTTCTTGTGATTTAATATTTACTTTCTGAGGATAATAATCAATCAAAAACCTTGTTCTTGGTTATAATAGCACTGTTTGAATTTACTTGTCCACACACGAGTCTCTATGGATTCGACCCTTGCATGTGTGCATATTACTACTACGAAGCACTAGTACACTTGCTAGGTAATTAAAATTAGAGGGAGAAATCATCCACCAAGTTTTTGGCGCCGTTGCAGGGGACTTGTTGTGATTGAACAAGTTAATTTTCTTAGTGCATGCTTGGTCGACATTCTTTGATTCCTACCTTGGAGCCATTGAACGACGACATTGATAAACTAGGTCGGCGTCTTAAGAAACTGGAATTAAACGTGGGTAATCCCCTCGAAATAGACCTAGAACTTGATCCCTCTACTACCGGGGTAGAGGAAGAAAAGGCCGAGAGATGGCAGTACCATCGGCTCAAACAATGAGAACTTCTTACGTCCTAAGGTAGACACATCGGTGTCTTGTATTGTGTTGTCTGAAGCAACAAAGAACTTTGAGGTAAATGGTCAATATTTTGCCATGTTACCTAACTATCAAGGTCTTTTGACCGAAGACCCTTTGACCTTTCCAAGAGACTATAGGATGATTCTGTCACACTTCCCAGGAAAAGAGGGAGTGATTGACAAACAAATGAGGTTAAAATGCTTCCCCTACACCATGAAGGGAAATGCTAAAACTTGGTTGATGATGCTCACACCTAGGAGCATAAGCACATGGGATGAATTACATGATGCGTTTTTACCCAAATATTACCCCCATCCCACATTGGCCACATTTAGACAGAAAATCATTGGCTTTACACAAGAAATAGGAGAACCTTTCCATGAGGCTTGGGATAGGTTTAAGATGATGTTGGTCCAATATCCTCACCGTAATTTTCCTCTTCCATTGTTGAACCAAACATTCTATGATGACCTAAATCCTGTTAATCAGGCCATGGTTTACAATGTTGCGGGTGGCTTTCTAGGAGCCAAAACCCCGCAATAGACTTAAGACCTGTTTGAGATGTTGGGTGCTAACTCCCAACAAAAGAGTATTAGAGGGAAGGTGAGAGGTGTGCTTGAATTGGGCACGAATGATGAACTTGCTAGGCAGATAGCTGAATTACATAAGAAATTTGATATGTTAACTACTTATGGTGCTTCTCCAAGTGTCAATGCTATTTATGATGCATGTTCTATTTGTGATTTACATACTCATGCTACTAACTTTTGTCCTAGAGGTGCCCAATTTGTTATTGATAATGAGCAGACACATGCATTGAATGGGTATAAACCAAGGCCGCCCCAAAACAATCCTTATAGCAATACTTACAATCTGGGGTGAAGGAATCATCCCAACTTCTTATGAGGAGGACATCAAGGTAATCAAAATAAGACCCTTCACACTCCATCACCCCAAGGACAGTTTGAGCCAAAGAAGGAGCCGTGGGAAGCAGCCATTGATACAATAAGGATGGAACATTAGCAGTCATCGAGGAAACATGATGCTGCGATAAAGAAGTTGGAGGTACAAATAGGACAACTTGTTGAAGCCCTTCAAAGCCACAAGCCCGAACTTTTCCAAGTAAAGGGCAACAAGCTATGACCATATCCGCACTCCGAAATGGCAAAGTGGTAGGTAATGAAGTAATTTCTCCTTCATCTTCTCCTTCTCCTCCTCATAATGTTGAAAAAGAAGTTGAAAATAGTACAAATGGATTGGGGGAAAATCCCAAATATGTTTATATACCCCTCAAGTCATATGTATCACCGGTGCCGTTTCCCGATTGGTTAATGAGGCTCAAGATTGAGCAACAAATGAAGGAGTTAATGGACATGTTTTCCAATGTTAGTATAAATCTCTCATTGCTTAAAGTAATTAAAAACATTCATGCCTATGCAAAAAATTTCAAGGAGATCAATTCTAAAAACCATAGGTGGGAAAAGATGAAAAATTAATCTTGGGAGAGAGTACTAGTGCCATTGTTCGACAAGACCTTCCACCTAAACAAAAGGATCCCAGAAGTTTCACGATTTCTATTAATTTAGGGAATTCTAGTGAGGTGAAGGCGATGTTGTACCTTGGTCCTAGCATCAATTTATTGTCATAATCCATGTACTTGAATTTGGGCTTGTCTGTGTTAAAACCTACAACAATGACCCTCCATCTATCGGATCGTTCTATTTGACGACCTATGGGCATTCTGGAGGATGTGTTAGCTAAAGTGGGGACTTTGATTGTCCCTGTTGAATTTATTGTTTAAGAAATGATAAATGGAGTGGAGAAGTGTGGAGAGTCACCTATTTTGTTAGGACGCCCGCTAATGGCCACAACTAATACTATAATAAATGTGGGGAAGGGAAAGTTGTCCATTTTTCATAGCGGATGAAAGGGTTGAGATACCGATAGATGACATGTTGAAAAACCCCATGGATGATGAGGGGGATTATTGTTGTAAGTTTGTAGATGAGTTAGAGGCATGTGTGCAAGATGAGTTGTGGAGAAGAGTGATTGTGCACAAATTGAGAAGATGCTAAGTGACGGTGAGAATTCTAGGGATAATGCGGACGTCTACTTTATAGCTAGTAACATCTTTCTTCCCTTTAAAATCTAAAACAATTGATTCTTGTGCTCAAGGAGAGAAGTGCTATTTTCTTGATATATCTGAGTCTTTCTTGGCTTACATTGATAATCAAGATAGCTCCTCGGATTTTTTTGTTGAGGAAGATGTTCCTAAGGATGTGGATACTAAAGCATCGAATGAGTTTAGGGGAAAGGCCCCCCAAGAAAAAGAAGAAAAAGGCTAAGCAAAAGGCCAAAGACAAGATGGTCACCTCAAACCCCAACTGAAAATTGGGGTTATAGTCGGGCTAACGACTTTAAACAAATTCGCTTATTGAGAGGCAACCCAACTAGGTATGTTTTATTTGCTTTATTTTATTTGTTTGTTGTGTCATGTCATCATTTGAACCCAAAGCATGTGTTAGTTCTCTTTGCTATGACATAGCATGTTTTGAGTTTGGGGGTAGATATCTCTCCGAGTTTGTGGGTTTATAGGAGAATGTATATAGTGTCACCCTAAAAAAAATAGAAAATTTTAAATATTTTCATATTTTGGGATGTTGGCTAAAGTCGATAATAATTCGAGGGTGCTTTAATTTTAAATCTTGAGTGTTGTTATCAATATGGGGATATAATTTCATTGAAACATGTAAAGTATAATTACTCCACCTTCACCTCCATTTAAATTTTCTTGATCATTGTTACCAACTTAGGAGACCTTTATAGGATCACTTTGGCATTCTCGGGATCCCTAGAACATCTTTGCATGACTATCAATAACACATCAATTATGCTATTCAGGAAGTGATTATATGGCTATTTTCTTTGAACCTTAGTAAACGAATCTGCGTCCCCTCTTTCATAGAAAGAGGGGGCCGTTTCATTTCCCAAGGGGAGTCTTTTTTTCCTTTCGCATTTCTCATCACACAAATAGCCATTTTTCTATTTTTACTTATATTACTTACTATTCATATTTCATATGGTGAAGGCATAGTCTTCTTTTCTCTCAAATAAAACCTCATTGGCGCCAAACGTGAGGGAATGTTAGATGTTTGGTTTGTGCTCCTCCGGACAGGATGAAAGCGGCCATTGAAGTGGCTACTCCCGTGCCTAGTGTATGTACATCTGTTCGCACCGCTCGGCTAACATCATGCACAGCTATTCCATACACTTATAATATTTCCGCTAGAACCCCTTTTGAACTTTAAAAAAAGAATGGAATCTCTCACAAAGTGGGAGGTTATCTTAGACCACCATTCGCCTTCATTTTGTACCTACATTTAAACTTATACACTATTTTCTTACCTTTTCAAGAAAGTGAAACTAGGGAATGAATAAAAAATTGTGGGTTATGCCTTGAAAATCAAGGGCTTGAGTGTAAAGTGGTCAACAAAAGAAAGAAAAAAAGGGTTATATATTGTAAAGAGGGGCTTGTGCAAAATATTTAATGCATAGTATTCTTCGTGATATATATGTGTGTAAAGCAAAGAAAAGAAAGAAATGATGAAGAGAAATCTGAAAAGCCTTGCCCTCTCTTATGTTAAAGTGGAAAGTGACCAAAGGAAACGAAAGCAATCTACCCCATGTATAAAAGTATGCAAAATTATAAGTTTGGGGGTATTGGGTTGGTATGGTTGAGTGGAGAGATAAATTCAAAGTAAGGATATGTTGAAAACTTTCTAGTTTCACTTGCTTGACTTCGTATTTCCTTATCTTCTTTTGTAACCGTAAACCTAGCCCACGATTTTCGCGATAAAATACAAGCTTTAAAGCCATATTTGATCCCTAAATAGTAGCCGGGCTGACAGTTATGTTTAAACATGCATATGAGTGTCCTTGTGCAGAAATTTCATATTATTATCATTGATTTAGAGCATGACACAAGTGAACCTATAAAATATCTTACTTTGGTGACAATAATTTCCCATTATTCATTCATCTTTCATTATGTGGTGGAAAATTGTAAGCTAGATACATTCGTGTAATTATAATCTCATGTTCATAATAATGTTTGTAGATTATGTGTGTTGTAAAGATCTGAGACTTGAATGGCCAACAACCTTTTATATGATTTGAACATCCCAAAAATATTTTCTTTGTTTTATTGTAGTTAGTAGTTTATTTTGTTTTAGTTTTGCTTTATTCGAGTACGAGCAAAAGATAAGTTTGGGGATATTTGATGGATGTGTTTTCACCCATCCAAATGATATACTTTTGGACCTATTTTATACTCAATCCTTGGGAGTTTTGATGTGTTTTCTAGTATTTGTGTAAGTACGGGGGCTGGAGTGAAAAAGAGCATAAAAGGAAGGACCGGGAGCTGAAAAGGTCTGGGGTGCGACCACACCCATGAAAGGGAGCGTCTGCACTCTTTAGACAGCAACTTCGCGCGACCGCGCAGTTTATCCAGAAAGTGAGCGCGATCGCACCCATTTTGAGGGTGAGACTGCACCTAAGCCGAATTAAGGCGGATCGTGGTTTCCTTGTCCGGATAAGAGGAGGATTTGGAAAGGGTTCATTGGCTGCAAATTAGATCCTCCCTCCCTAGTATAAATACAATACCATAGTTTATGTTTTTGTATCTCTCATATTCATACTCTAGGTTTTGTAATTGTTGAAGAAGGATTTCAATCCAGGTTTTTATGTTTTCTTTTATAGATGTTCGTAGTTAAATTATTGGTTCGTGGATTGGGTGAAATACTATTAAATCTTTATGTTAAGGTTTTAATTCTTCCTACTTCTTTCTCATTCTTGTTCATCTCAATATTCTTAAAGATCGTTCTTGCGATCAATTGTATAATTAATATACTCTTTGACTCTTGAATTACTTGGGTATAAATCATTGCACTAGCGTGGATAGTTTATACATTGACCTTTATTGAGATGAATAGATTTAATTGATGACCTAGCGAAAATCATATGAATCTAGGTTCTAATGTTCTTATGTTTTTAATTGGATCTCTTGAATGTTTATATTAACCTAGCGGAAGTTATAAAAAAGATAGAGATATTAGGGTTGCAATCCGCACATCAAACGTCCCAACCCTAATCTTTTTTGAACGAACCCTTGAATGAGATTGATCTTTCTATCCCCTTGGAAATAAAGCATAAAGTGATAATAGTTATAAATTCCAATGCATGAATCCCTTATCTTCTTGATTTCTTTCTTGTGATTTAATTTTTGCTTTCTTAGGATAATAATCAATCAAAAACGATGTTCTTGATTACAATAGCACTGTTTGAATTTACTTGTCCACACACGAGTCTCTGTGGATTCAACCCTTGCATGTGTGCATATTACTACTACGGATCACTAGTACACTTACTAGGTAATTATAATTAGAGGGATAAATCATCCATCAGGGGGCAAAAATAAAATAGTGTTATTTTTTCTTGATCAAAAGGGGGGGTGAAATTCAATTTTTAATGATTTTTTTAATTTTCAAAGAATTATTAGTACTAATTTGATACATTAAAAAAAAAAAGTTATTGGGGGCAATTGCCCCCTTATACCGAAGCCTACCTCTGGCCCTGGTTTTGTTCTCTATCATAAACGAGAGTGCTTCGATTTTTGGAATGAAAAAATAAGTTGACAATAAAAATCAAGTTATAAAATCATGTGTACTACTGGGCTGTATAGTGAGAAAGATCATAATAAGATAACAAGTGAAATACAAACTGAGGTGAGAATGTGGCACCTGTGGCAGAAAACTCTTGCTCTCTCTCTCTGAAAGAAGAAGAATAAGGAGAGAGAGGGGGGGAGAGAAAGAGAGAGAGATAGAGATTTTGAAGTAAAAAGATTTTAAAGGTTATATGTGATTAGGTCATCCAAGGACACTTGACTTTAGTTTTTCTGTGGTGGCACCGTGAACTTTAGCCTGGAGGATCCAGGAGGAAAAAAAAGGGTTATTCCACTGGTGAACTAATCCCTTATATTATCTAAGATGACTATGATAGCCAGTAGCAACCAAGTTAATGATTTCTCCTTCCTTTTCTACAACTAATTTTGTAACTATAAAGTTCACAGGGCAAGCAGTTGACTGAAAGCTTTCTGTTGCCTAGGGTGAAAAATCCTATGCCAGAAACAGCAAATTGTAATAGCTGCTTACTTTAGCATTTCAGGACGCCCCGGGTATAATACAGTGGAAGATTTTTCACCATTTGGGCGTGAAACGAACACCTGCAAAGGAATTCAAATTCAAATATGGAAAGGAAAGTCATCATTCAGAAGACTCATAAGATACAGTTCAAACCTGATGTTGACAATGGTAATAGTATACTCCCTCCATTCAATATAAGGGGCCGTTTGGTAGCCCTTCTTAGGCTGGATAGGATTATTAATTCAATAAGTTTGGTGTTTGGTACATTAAATGCAACTACTGTATTATTTCTAACAACCTGGATAGTAACCTCTTATCCCCTCTTATCCCCTTCTTATTAATCCCAAAAAAAGGGTGGTATTATTAATCCCCTGATTAATAATCCCCTCACTATTAATACAGGCTAATCCTATCGGCCTATCAAACGAGCCCTAAGTGTGTCTTATTCCTACTTGGGATGTTCCAAGAAAAGAGTCCTCTTACCCAACTTCATTATTTAGGCAAAGAAATTTTCACATATACCCCTTGGTGGACAATCTCATCCATAGTGGGCCCACCCTTTTAGATAAATAAAGTTCCCCTCTTTACCGTTGATTAATACTCTTCCATACCGCGCTCATAATTCTAATAATAGAGTCAAATGATCCACCTAAAATTGTGAGCCCAGTCAAAGGGTTGTCTTATTTTGGGACAGAGGGAGTACATATTAGTCCCTCTTTCCCAATAGTAGAGTAACATCTGACTAAACACTCAAACTACGACAATGGTTGACAATCTACTCATTTTCCGAACTTTCTCTCAAATATTTGAATTCAAACCAGATGGAGATGTTTGAATTTCAAACTAGGCAGGAAAATGAAGGTTAATAAAGTCAATTAGGTGTAAGAAAGTTTCCTTAAAGGAAATGTTACTCTTCAAAATTGGACGGTCCAAAAAGGAAAACACACCTCTTTTATTGGGACGGGGGAAGTAATAGATATCAAAGCACTGCATATAGCTATCTAAAAGTACAATCATTACAAATAATCAAGCTAAATGCAGCTAGATGAATGATATTGAGAAAAGTAAATAAAGCGATGTTCTTCGAATGAAAATGTGAACAGAGAAAAAAAAAACTGAATGATGATGGGAGAGAAGGTGGCGAAGAGAGGAATAAATATATATTATTTTTTTTCTGGATGGCATTTTATTGAACTGATAATAAGTAATTTTGTTAATTCTTGAGAGGAAGGTGCTGGCAATTTTCTTCTTGTTTCTTTTCTTAATTTTGTTTGGTTTGATGAACTCCTTGTCCACTTGATTGTATATTTCTTCTTTTCTAATAAAACTTGTTCCCTTAAAAGAAAAAAAAATCATTCTAAAGGTCAATCATATAAGGATGGCACTACGGAAAATCTCCAAGAAAAAAGGTTGCAATCTTACGGAAAATTGATCTGCTAAAACGGGTTCATCTTCACACTTTCTAGGAAACAGTTGCCAACGCAAAAAATCACCTTTGAAAGTTCTTCCTATGCTGCCTGCGCTGGAAAGAAATAAGCAATTTCAACTACCAGAAAGGATAAGATATTAGTCATATGCAAAGAGATGAATAGACCCACCCAAATCTCGTACCAAAAGGGTAAAATGATTCACGAGTCATATGCAGTTGAAAAAAGATAAAACCCAATCAAAAAGTCGCATACGTAAATTGGAACTACACTCAAAGTGAGTATTTCCCTCCAAAATGGTTAGCATCAAACAAGGAAACTTCAGTTGGTAGGGTGCAATCTTTTCAAGTCATTAAGAAATAATCCTCTAAATCCACCATTTGTATATTTTCAGAGCGATGCTAATGAAACCAATTTATCCCATAAGAAATGCTTTGATAGAACCTGATTTTTGAAAATCCTTGTATTCGTTCCAACCAAATGCACCAACAAACTGCAAAAACCCCGCACTCCCACAAGCGACTCAAATCTTCTCCTTTACCAAAACCTTTGTGCTGAATTTGTAGCAAAGAAGAGACATGCTTTGGGCTTACCCACACTTCATAGCCACCTCAAACAAACGATTCCAAAGGTAATGAGCAAGGCTACAACGGAGAAAGAGATGATCATGTGTTTCGTCAAACTCCTAGCAATTAACACACCAATTTGGTGATAAACATTTAAAGGGTCGTCGAAGCTGTAATTTGTCGTTGGTATTGAGTTTATTAAGCACAAAAATCCACATAAATGCCCGAATCTTAAAAGGAGTCTTAGACCTCCAACCCCGAGAAGCAAGAGGAAACGACGATGGATTGGGACTCCGAATCAAGAAATTAAGAAAAGACTTACAAGAATAATTACCGGAGCCCTTTAAAACCCAAACCCTATCATCCTGGTAGTTCGATAGACGAACATGAGATAAAGAAAGAAAAAAGACTACCAACATCATCTAACTCTCTATCATTGAGATTGCGGAAGAAGTGAAAATTCCAAGAGACATAGTCTCCCCCTCCCCAACCTCATGAAACTCAGCAATAGGGGAGCAATGGACCGAAGAAAGACGATACAAACGAGGAAAACGATCTTTTAGAGAGGAATTACCTGCCCACACATCTTCCCATAAACGAATTCGAGCCCCGTTACCAACGTTCAACCGAATAAAAGGATTAAACAGGTAATGATACTGATGAACGAATTTTCAGGGAGATTTGTGCGAACATGAATTTCTGAAATTAGTATCCCATCCATTACTATGCATCCCGAACTTACTCTTAATCACTTTATGCCAAATAGTTTTAGCTTCTCGAGGAAATCTCCAAAGCCATTTGCTAACTAGAGAGATGTTCCGATCGATCAAGTTGCTCAACCCAATCCACCCTCTTCTTTATGACGACAAACTTTTTTCCAAGCCACAAGATGATCTCTTCTAGAGTCCCCCGAGCCTTCCCACAAAAAATTTCTCATCATTTTCTCAATCTTTTCTGCCACAACAGCTGGAATTTTAAAAAGAGAGATAATACAACGGAATGCTAGAAAGACAGGCTCGCACTAGAGTAATGCTCCCTCCCAACGAAAAATAAGCTTGTTTCCAACTAGCAAGGCGTTTGTTGACTCTCTCTACTACGGAATCCCAAAATGATACGGCTTTCAGATTCCCACCCAAAGGAACCCCAAGATAAGATGAAGGCCAAGAGAGACCTTGACACCCAATCAAATTAGCATATCTATTCCCTACAACCTCTTCCATATTAATCCCCACAATCATAGTTATAGATGAGCTCTGCTTCTTCCTAGTTAATTGTCTGGAGAAACTCGAATCTTCTAAAGATGCTTCAAGATACCATTTCCAAACACTTCACGCTTAGAAAAGTAAATGAATATGGATTTCAGTTGGAAACTTCTACTTAGAAATGTCGGTACGACTTCGGAGACAAGTCTTACGATATATGTCACCTGAATACTAGCTTTCGGAGAAACAAAGTACTTGTGTACTTATTTATTCCATAATTTATTATCCTTTTAACTGTGATGTGTGTCCTGAACCCATTTAATATACTTGGTAGCAAACTTGTCATTTCTGCAAGTAAACAAAGCATCCTGGTTCTTGCAAAAACCAGATTAGCGTGAATAAAAGTTGATTTTGTTGGCTAGTTTCAAAACCAGTTTAAAGCTAACAATGGGCCTGGTGGCACACGAGGACAAGAAAGGGTTCTAAAACAATGATCTACAACATATTATGAATTTGAAGAAAAACTTTTGAAACAAAATTTTGTATGGACTCTGCAATGGATTAATTGAGTCAATGCCATGGCCACTTGCAGTGGTAAGACAGTATTATGGGCCCTGCTATATCATGCATTGACAAGAGCCTCAAGCCCCCTTACTTTTCAATATGACGATCATACTTTAAATCATAATCCAAACTAGAGAGACTTACCCAATACCACCGATTGGAACACCATTACATGACGTGAGATAACGTTTCCTAAAAGGATTGATAAATGCCTCCTGAAATAGTAAAATAGAAGAATACATGAGACTCTCCTCCATCAACAAGAAGAGACATCAAAGTAGGTTTGATTTTAGTTTAGAATATGAATACATCGACTTCTTCTAAAGCAGGATATATTACACCCTGCCATGTGGCAGCGCCATGCAATATACCGTCCTTTTAGTAATAGTTAATGGAGATTAATTTACCCTTCCTTTTGACTCTTCTTCTTTCTGCATACGCCATAACCTGTATCCTACTGGAGCCTGCACAAAAAATGCACAATACAGTAGAAAGCAAAAAGGACAAGAGCTGCTACCAAGAAGACAATAATCAAATCAAAAACCTACATCACCATGAAAACTTTGTTACATGGATAAACAAGGATCAGATATGGGTGACCAACCTGCAGAAATTCTAAGATTCTACTCTAAGTGCGGTGTCAAACTGCCACACCTACAAGTATGTACTATGGAAAAAATGAAAAGTCCATGTAACATAGCATGGAAGGCTTCAGGCCGTCCATTTACAGGATAGAACAGTATTAATTATCACAAAAAGGAGGAACTTTCCATGTGTTGCTGTACAATTTCTGGAGAGTAGGACGTGCATTAGGTTATACTTGTTTTGACCGGTGAATCTATTGACAAGTGACATAATTATATCCCAACCCATCATTTAGTTGCTACTATTGAAGTTTGAACCAACTAAAATGAGAAGTGAAATACACATCCATAGTTCAGACAAATTTCAATCAAACAAATTGGTAAAACCTCTGCTCTGCTCAGTCAGCAGACACCATGAACTTCCCACTGTGAAGTTAAACACCTTTAGGAAGAGCATTAAGATTTAATTGCTTGATAGCCTTCTTGTTTAGTTCTTGATTTGGTTCAAACAAAACCTTGCAGCACAAATGAGACACATTTGTGAAAAAGCAGGTGTTATGATGAAAGTTCATTCACATACCAGATGGAAAGCCTCTTTCACGTTTACACTGAACTCTGAGAGGGGCTGTCCTTCAGTATTTATTTTCCTCTTCCAAGTCAGAGATGATGGCTTACTGGGATCAACCTTATCCTGGAGAGAGAGAGAGGTGTGTGTGTCAGTTTTGCTCTATAAAAGGGCTAAATCAGCAACTTGAAACCAAATTGAGCCATCAATGAGATACTGAATAGTGTGTATTGAAAAATTATATTAACACCTGTAATACAAGAGGTTTTGCTAAGCTGACCCTGGATAGTAGGAAAACTTATATTTTTGCCTATCCAGGTTAAGAATTACAAGTCATGTTATATGCATTATCTGCTGACGGAAGAACTAGTTAGTCTGTTGAAATTGTTTCCTCCTTTCCACTTAACGACTCTGTTGGGTAGGAAAAATACCATAACAATGCAAGTACCCTTAAGAGGGTGGTCTTTAAAAGTAGGTTTTAATTTATTTTTAACCATCATACTTTATTTTTTGCACAAAAACCACTCTACTTTGGAAAATCTTCAATCGCAACCACTAATCCATTTCTAATCTGTGCCCTAATCCGCGATTTTTGGGTCGGGATGGGAGGTTTTCCAAAGTTGAGTGGTTTTTGTGCAGAAAATTAAGTATGATGGTTAAAGTAGAGGTAGGGTGAAAGTACGATGGTTGAAATTGAATTTAAACCTTAAGAGTAAAACCCTTGGTTAGAAATCAATTTGTTAATTTTGTCTATGATGGGTAGAGTTAGAACATGTGGAAAATTAAAGTGTTTCTCTTTTTTGCCTAAATGAAAAAACCCCATGAAAAGAAAAGGACTCTTTTGGGGAATGTAGAGTCATTCTGAAAACTCAGAAGTATTAAAAGACGTGACTCAAATGTGAATCCATTTTAATCATGTCATAAATATTGTATTCAAGAAATTTAGCTTCAATTTGTTCCAGTATGGTAGAGTAATGCTATGGGAACATAAAAGTCACAAAAATTTGTCCATGAATCAATGAGCTTGGTCATTATATGATGACAACACTAATCAATAACTATCAACTGATTTTGTGAACAAATTGTTTAGACTTTTTTGTGCCTTTAGCATTAGTCGTTACAAGTGCTTCAGTTTCTAATGCTTCAGACTCTACAAAATTAGGAAAGAGCACATGTATGGATGCCAATGCAGAACACCTATTATAAACAATTAAAACTCTACACTGAGTCAGTCGTCATAACAGGTGCAGAAATCAAAATATTTGTTCAGATGTAGAGAAGAGACAGTCCTTGCCTAGAGTGCAATACCAGGAAAAAAAAGGAATGTAGAAAAGGAAATATACCTGGAAAAGTCTAAACAAGAAGACAAATATTTTACCTTGTTCTTACAAGGATTAGGAGCGTCCATGTCTGCATTAACACCATTAACCGTCATCGTCCCTGAAATAAATGTACAATAAAGTGATTGTAAATAGTGTACACTGAAAGCTGAAAGATTACGATATCATAGTAATAATAAACCAAAATAAATAAATACCTTTGAAACATTTAATTCAAACAGACAAGAGTCTTGTATTCCTAAGTTCAAGTTGTATTAAACCTACTTTGTATATTTTTATATTACTTTACCTTTTCGCAATACTTAACTAAGGTTTGTACCCAAAAAATAAATACTAAACTAAGGCAACTCAAGTTCTGGCTAGCTGTACTAATTGCTTTGACGATTATAGATTGCTGCGACAACGTCCAACTTAGCTATCGTCATATGGCTATAGAGAACTTGCTCATATTCAGTATAACCAATTAACATCAAAATAGCTGGAAAACCAATATTCTAATAATTCTTAAAGTGAATACACCCTCCACAGAAAACAAACGAACAGACTACTTTTTCAAGCTGGAAAACCATGATTACTATCTCTCTGTCCCAAATATGCCAAGTTAAACTTTTGATGGGAGATGCTTTATTTTGTACCTTCTTGAAATTGCATAAATGAGGCCTTCTTTAGATATGGGACTATGTCTTGGGACGAACTAAAGTTCAAAAGTGGCACTATCATTTAGGATGAGAAAGTATTTACTTACAGCCACACTCCACAAAACTCAAAAGAATCAACTGAACACTGTTCATAACCAAAGAACCATAGACTGCCTCCAACCTTCAAATGGCACATTCTCATCTCAACAGTCTTTCTTGAATAATAGCTTTGTTACACAATGTTGTTCAGTCCAATCACATACTCATGTATATATATCCTCCCTCCATCCCATAAAAATGTTCTTATTTGAATATTCAAACATTTTAGTATATGTTCCTTTTCATCATTATCCTTAATGAAAGTAAGAATTATGCATGTAGCAAATGACTATTCAAACATTTTAGTAGTATAATTTAGGAAGTTCACTTATTTTAACCACTCATGTATAAAATTGAGACTTTCTTTTTGGAACAAACAAAAGTAGAAAATGATCATCTTTATGGGACGGAGAGAGTATATCCCATCAAGTATGGCACCAATATCATCTACAAATATTTACAGTGTCAATAGGCGTATTAGCAACTTTATCTTTAATAAATCAGACAACAAATATATGTCTATAATCACGCTTTAATGACCTTGAACAATAGAAATGGTTTCCAAACCAACCTCAATCTGCAAAATGACAACTCAAGGACTACACTAATGTATACAAGGTCGACATTAGGTCATAATTGACCATGACTACCACCCCTAGAAGCATTAACACATTCTGGTCCCTGCATCATTAGACTAAAATCATTTGTGGCACCTATATTTGTCGGAACTAAAAAAAAATAAAAATCACCCTTTATGTTTATGAAGCTCATAATTACCAGCATGCAAGATTAAGAATGAAATAAAATAGGATCACCATTCACCATATAAGACATTCACCAAGTCTCGTGTAAATAATTTCCAGAAAACAAAAGGTTACCTAAATCTTGCAAAACAGTAGCCTGCAGTAAATAACTATAGCTGTAAGATTTCAAGTTCGCTTGTAGCCGTATGACAATCTGATTATTTATCTTTTGTTCACCCAAGTTGCTTATTACATGACATGAAGAATAAAAATAGAAAATAAGACTCTGTGAATTTGGGGTTACCAAAATGAAAGTTTTTCTTTAGCATCAATCTACTTGAAGAACAAATCATTTCAAATCTTGAAACTTCACCTGCACACATATATTGCTTAAATTTGATCCATTTATACAATCTAAGCAAACTAGTAGAAGTAAAAAATACCTCTCTCTCTCTCTCTCTCTCACACACACACACAATGGGCAGAGAATTCTTAATTTCGATCAAATTAAATAATCAATCAGTAAACTTAAATTACTTGCGACAGCACAAAAATTGCTAGAACTGGATCAAACTAATCAACCTAGAAATGCAAGTAATACGCATTCATTTAGTAAACTAACATACCTATCAAAGCGAACTGGATCAAATCAAACAGCACAGATCAATGTAAATGATCATTTTCATTGAATCAGCGAACTTAATTAAGAAGTTCAATTACGAGTAATGACGAAAGTAACAATTTTAAGAACACTAACCTGATTAAGTCTGGGAACGAATCAAAGAAAAAAATCGAATTTCCAGAGCCGTTGATTGCTGATTTGTTGGGATAACTGAGAAAAACTGTCAACGATTTGTGTACGTATTAGCAGTTGGTGGCTACTTGTACCCAATTAATTGGCTATCTATCTCTACAGCTGATTTCCTTTTCTTTTCTTTTTTTTTTTTTCCTTTTTTTTTTAATAACTAAATGAATAATGTGACCATTTATAATGATTACTCCCTCCGTCCCGTCCGACTTAGGACGTTTTGCCATTTTGGACGTCCCACCCGACTTAGAACGGCCCAAAATGGAAAGTTTATATTACTTTTATATTAAATGGGACCCACTTGTCATATTCACAACAATAATCCCATCACTATTTATCCCACTCATTCTCTCTCCTATTTAATTTTTCACACTCACAACACATTCTCCACTCATTCTCTCTCTTAATATTATAATAGTATTCCTTAATCTCCGTGTCGAAAGTGAATGTCCTAAGTCGGACGGGACGGAGGGAGTACATAATAATTTGATCCATTTCTGAATACTAACTCGTGTACAAAATCCGTACAAAATAACCCTTGTTTTTTTAGGTTTTTGCCGATTTTAAGAAAATTAATAATTATTATGAAATAATGTAAAAAGTTTCAATTTTATCCATATTAATTAATTATTTCTCCTTTTTTTACGGTACTCCACCCAATAAAATAATTAATGAATTGTTTACGATACTCCACTCAATATACTAGTGGTGATGCTTAGCTTGGCGGCATTAATTGACCGAAAGAAAACTTCAATGATTTCAAAGGCAAAAGAAAATATTCTGCATTTCCTCGTATACCATTCTTTTTTTGTACGCTTTGCGTGTTTTATATATCATTTTTCTTTTCTAAAATAGCAAAGAATTTTTACTATTTCTTTTATTTATTTTTTTTCATACTTTACTTTTATAGTTACAATACAAATCAACTTAATACTCCCTCCGTTCCACGTGAATACAAACTTATTTCCTTTTTCGTCCGTCCCACGTGAATACAAACTGCCCAAAATGGAAATAAATTTATTATTTTATATTCACCCTACCCCACCCACTCATTCTCTCTCTTCATTTTCTACCACACAATTTATTCAACCAACTCCACTCATTCTCTCTCTTCATTTCCTACCACATATTTTCATTATCTTAATAATATTTCTTAATTAATGTGCCCGAAAAAATGGTTTGTAATCACATGGGACGGAGGGAGTATTCGTTTCACTCATTCTTTTTATTAAATTATTTTTCGTACTCACAACACTTACATCTTTTATATTTTTTTTAATTCTCGCACTAAAATACTAAGAAAAATTATACTTCCTCCGTCCCACTTCACTGTGGACCTACTTTTTTTGGTACGAAAATTAAGGAAAAGTAGGAGAGAGAAATAGGTGGAGGAGGTGTTTGTGAGTATGAAAAATTAAATAGGAGAGAGAATGAGTGGGAGAAATAGTTAGAAGAGAGAATGTTGTGAGCGTAAAAGTAAAGTAGGAGAGAGAATGAGTGGGTAAAATAGTAAAGATTCTTTGTCATTTTGAACAGTTCAAACTGAAATGAAATGTTTCAAAAATAAAATAAATCCACCGAAGTAGGACGGAGGGAGTATGTGGAATGGAGGGAGTAATTATTAAGTAATTGATAGAGGTATTAGTGTATTATTTCCTATATTAACTAGGAAAAAGTGCCCAAAAATAAAATATTTGCAGGCTTGCTGACTTTTTAATTATTTTTTTATTCAACACATACTCCCTCTGTCCCGCTAATATTAGCACAAACACTGTTTGCGCGGGAATTAAGGAATATGATATTTTAATAAAATGTTGTGAGTGTAAAAGAATGAGTGGAGAGAGAATGAGTGGAGGGTGTAATAAATTATAATGGTGTTGTGAGTATTAAAATAATGTAGGAGAGAGAATGAGTGGAGTTGGGTGAATATTTTATTAATATAAAGTTTCCTTTTTGGAAGTATGCGAATATTAGCGGGACGCCCAAAAAAGAAAGTGTGCTAATATTAGCGGGACGGAGGGAGTACATCATTGTGATCGTATTCATGGTCACTATGACCACCAACATGCGTTGAACATAAGATTGAATTTGTAAGAGGTAAACTGCAACAAAAGTACAACACATGCTCCCTCCGCCTTACGATAATCCGTAAAAAGACATTTTTTTGAACGTTTTATGATAATTTGAAAAGTCTCAAAATGAAAAAAGATCTACTTGTCTCTACTCACAACTAGACATGGCCGACCCGTACCCGTACCCGTACGAACCCGTGGAATCGTACCCGGATTTGACCCGTCTGAACCGTAACCGTGTAAGACCCGTGAACCGTTGGACCCGTACCCGTACAATTGGCGGTTCGGTTACGGTTCCTCATTTTTCGGACTCGTGACCCGGCGGGTCCAACCCGTGGAATCGTACCCGTTACGACCCGTGAAACCGTACCCGTGAGACCCGTGTCAGGAACCGTGTCAGACGCGTCAAAATATTACCTTTTTGACCTCTTTTGTCTTTAATCCCGTTAGTAATCCCGTTAGTAACGGACAGTTTGACCAAAATATAACCTTTGACTGACTTTTTAACCTCTTTTCAGTCCTTCAAAAATAAAATTTGTTATTCATATAAATAAATAATATAATTATATAACTATAAATACCATTTCCCACCCCAAATAATTTACTTCACAAAAACTCAGTTATCTCTAACTCTCTCTCTCTAACGAAAATTGTTAATTCTAACTTCAAATCCTTTTTTTTTACATTATTACTTTGTTAATTCATTATATAAAATTATCATTTCTCTTTGACTTTAGGTGACAACTAAATTTGAAAAAAATATTGAAAAAAAATAGAAAACCGTTATTTTTTAAACAAAGTATGTTAGATTTTTAACAGAAATGGACCCGTGGGAACCGTGGACCCGTATCCGTGCATCTCACGGTTCGGTTACGGTTCCTTCAATTTCAGACCCGTGACCCGACGGTTCCGACCCGTACCCGTACCCGTACCCGGATTTGGCCATGTCTACTCACAACCATTATTCACTTACTCCACTTTCTCTCTCCTACCCAACCATATATACTCACAACACATTACCACTTTTCT
This sequence comes from Adenophora triphylla var. japonica, assembly GCA_022495995.1. NCBI lineage: Eukaryota > Viridiplantae > Streptophyta > Magnoliopsida > Asterales > Campanulaceae > Adenophora > Adenophora triphylla. Next base: position 128,416 of record JAFEMH010004308.1, on the reverse strand, counting down.
CCTTAATTCTTGTGTCATCCCAATTTATGCATATAATCATGGAACGGAGGGAGTATCTAACGCTTTGTCATAATCCCTCGCCCCAACTTTTTTTTTCTTCACAAATTAGATATCGCGTTTAAGATAATTTTTATATAAATTTATCATAATATAAGTATTGTAAAAATGAATAAAACATTTTTTTAAAAGAGATGAGACGGAGGAAGTAGAGCTGTCAATTTGAAATAACGGGACGAAATGAGCATTTGAAATCTCGCAACTTTGCAAAACGAAACGTCCGAATTCTTCACGAGCCTAAAATTTCTGAATTCTTCAGGAGCCTAAAATTCTCAATCTTGTCTCATTCCACTTCGGGACACAACCAAAATGAGTAAACACACCGTAATTAAGAGAATTTTAATATTAAAATCAAAATTCGTTTTAAGTATTTTATTCTTTTTTTTAAGGTTAAAAACTAAAAATTAAATTAAAACAAAAATAAAAAAAAATATGTGACATCCCGTCTCATTCATATGTCCCATTCCGCTTCATCCCTTGATTGTCCTAAATAGACTCGCTTTTATACTATCCCTGTCCTATTTATATACTATCCCCATCCTATTTGTATGGCGGGAGAATCTCAGATAAATTTACGGCTTTATCAATCAGTAGATCAAATAGCAAATCGCCAAAACAATTTAATACAAAATTTCTTAAGAACCCACATACGGATTATGTGTGGGGTTCAAAAATCAACAACCACAAAGCTGTGTGGTTACTCTGTGTCAAATAAGTTGCACCATTAATAACTCCAATGGACTTATTCAAAAAATTGATAGCTAGCTAGCTACTCCACAAAAATATATTCCAATGCCTACAGAAGAAGCACTCTCTTTGAGAATCCAGGCCAAATAAGATCATGCAGTTGAGGACTTGAGATAAGCAATGAGATCCGCCCTTTCTTGGGGCTTCTTCAGTCCTGGGAAAACCATCTTCGTTCCAGGAATGTACTGCACACCCAAACAAAAATATTACTCATATCAAACACCTGCTGGCTCTCACAAAACATAATAATAATACTTCCTCCGTCCCTAATTGAATATCCAAATTTCATTTTAAGGGTCACTTTGAAAATATGTGTTGTTTATACATTTTAGTGGCAAAGATCCATAAATATTATTGTTATCCACTTTCTAAACATTTAGTTTGATTATAATAAAATGAACAAAGAATAAAATTTGGTAAAAGAACGTTTAGGGACAGTTTTTTTTTTTTTTGCAAAAAAGACATTTATTTTGGAACAAATAATTCTTTGAGCAATCTATAAATCCTAAACAAGGATACAACAATACTTTTAAAGCTTTGAGCAATCTATAAATCCTAAACAGGTAATATGCACATGAACAAAAGGCCAAATTCTAGCTAAATGATTACATTAAATCCATTTGTCCAAGGCAAGCACCATACAGGGTAAAATACTTCTTCACTTAGATTGGCAGCAAAAAGAAAAAACTGAACTTCCACAAGTTTCTTTCTCCCCCTATTATATACACTAGTCATTCCATCTTCCAACATTTCAATGCAAGTGAAATTCAAATCTATTTCGAAATTACGAAAGCACTACAATTACACCTCACACAGCATTAATATTACTGATATCAAGATCTAATGCAATAACACAGCTCACAAAAAGGCAGATATGAGTCACACCCAGAAAATCAGTAAAGAAAACCGCCCAAACCCTCAATACAGACATCATGGCTACATTACAACCCGTTTTTCATAAAGTGACATGTAGCAGTTACCCTGGTCTGTAAACTGGATATGAAAATGTTCTGGTCTATAGTATGTTGTCCAATAACTAAATTCATGTAAAAATTAGTACGGAGTATATAATTTAGACCAAATGCAACCTCTGGTGGATTTAAGACAACACTGACCCAATGATCAAAATGGTTTCTTTAACCAGAGGCAAGAACAAGCTGACAATAAGTGTCCCCAAGAAACAGATGAAGAAAGCTGGTTGGTCCCAAAAACAAGAAAAGGTCACCATAGACCAATCATAACTTTTCAATATTCCTACTCCTTTACTTTCAATCATACGAAAAGCATTATCTAGCAGATTGTGCATTCCTCTCAATTGGAAAGCAAATGAAGTAAACCTTTAGAAGAAGATAACATGGAAAAGAATAAGTAGATAACAGTAAACAGAGCACAAATGAAGTCACACAAGGCTCCACAATGAGGGATTCAAGACATGAGAGCACTATGACAAGACATACAGGTAAGAAAATTAGAAGTAAAACATTGTTTCTGTACCTTCTTAGGGTTAAGCAAGTAGTCGTATAGAGTATTCTCTCCCCAAGTGACAGCCATGTTCTTGTTAGCGGCAGAATAGGAATATCCTGCAGTTGTGCCAGACTGCCTCCCGAAAAGGCCATTCAAGTTAGGACCTAAAATTTGCAACAAAATAGAAAAGGAGTAAGCAAAGACTCATAAAAATAGTGAACACAGAAACACAGTCAATATGTTTAAAGTTCGACACAACCTGCTGAAAAATCACAATGAAAGTAAGTTCTTTATTTCAGCTTGTTACCAACACATAGTTAGATTAGAATTGCGCACTTCAACAGTTTTCACTGCAATAAATTTTCAAGGAAGATATGGGCATACCTTGGAATAAGTCTTCCGCAGAACTTAATATTGCACTATGGTAGAAGTACAATGTAATGTAGAATTCAAATAAACTTTTTGCATAAAAAACTATGTTCTCTCCTAGTTTCATAGAAGCTATTATATGTGTTTATATCAGCATTACCCAAAAACAATATTACATAGTCATTAATGAGATAAAAAATGACATTACAATTGTGAAGCAACGTGTAATATAAACATGATGAATTCAAGAATAATCACAAAAGGTAACAAACAGTCAAATGGAGAAACTGTTACTTTACTGCATATATAAATGAAAACTTGGCAATCTGGTTTAAGGCTGTGTTTTTTACTGTATTCATATCTCAGGAATATATCTTTTTCTTTCTTCTTGAATTATATTCATTTCTGTAGTGTTGTAAATGCTTGGTAGCGTATGGGTTGAATGCAGCATGCCAAACCTTAAAAAACATATACTCCTAAAATATGCAGAGTCAGAAACATCAGGCATAAACCAGATTGCCCTATCACCTCATATCATATCCATTACTTGATTAATATTTCCATATTCTGTTTGGGTATCCATCAGACACATAACTCAGCAGAGCATTTGCCTCGATTATCTAGTGTCAGGCACATGAACCTTTTATAAATTAAGTTCAATACACTGTCAAGCCATACTACCTTACATCCTTCAATGGCCAGTCATGCTACATCCACAATTATTTTAGCTGAATATACCCTTTTTCTTGATGTTTCTTGTTTGGTGTTCGCTAGCAATAAGGACCACTAACTCTTCCGTTTCCTTATGATGAAGAAGTGAATAACCGTGGATCCAGCAAACAACACTAAGCTACTATCACTTTATCATTAGCAAATAGCAACTCTCTCAAGTTTTGCTTCAAATCATTAGGAAGCAGGAAAGTGAAAGAGATAGATCCTAGAACGATTTTTATTAAGTCAAAAGTTAGAAAAGGGAAAAAAGGAAAAGGGGCTAATAAAAGTGAAAAGTTAACAAAAGAAAATAGAAAAAATTGGAGTGAGATTTTGAAATGATTATGATTTAGTAGAAAGTGGGTAAAAGAGAGACTGGAAAATGAAAAAATAAATGTGAAAGGCGGCTTATAGAAAGGAGCTAATAAAAGTGTGCAACATATGAAACAAGCGTGAAACTTACAACCACAATCTTAAAAGTGAAATCAGAAAAACTTTCCCAATAACCTCATCAACACCAACACTCTCATCCCCCCCCCAGCCCAAAATAAATAAAAAATAAGTACCTGTTTGGAAAATAAAAGTTTCTCACAAACCCCAATAACAACTTCCAGGTCAGCAAAGCTACAATATATGTATTTTATTCATGAGATTGGAACATCGAAACTTTCTAACACACTTAAGCTATTTTCCGTTCTACAAAATCCTATGTTTTGAATTGGAATTCAAACACAGCTAACTTAAATTTTAAATCACCATATATCCATATCATATCAATCATCCTAACCAAACATAACTACATTTATCAACAAATCCATCTAAAGCAAGCCCGAAGAACATGATGAAGAGCATAATAACCAATTCACATCTTATTTTTATCATCGGCAAAAACAATTTCACATACGATCAATACTTATCCATACGCCTTACATAATTTTATTTATAGATTTACAAGATAAGATCAGCGCCTTCAATTTCAAATAACAAAGAATTTAAATAAGAAAAAGCTTACTCCATTCAGCAATTTAAATGTGAAAATGAACGATTAATGCCAAATAAAAGAAGTAAGAGATCTACGAATCGAATTGAACAAAAATAAAGTAGACGAACAAACCTTGCTTATGGCCGGCGCCTTTCTCGACGGTATGGCACTGAGCGCATTTGGTCCTGAAGATCTTCTCTCCGACTTTGGCATCGCCAGGCGGTGCTTGATCGAACGACGCCATTCCTCCACAGACACGATAACACGCACAATGGAAATGTAAAATTAGGGTTCCGGAACAGTTTGCGACTACGCAACGCCCCTCTCTCTGGACCTGATGATGGCTTTATGGTTTTCTACAACGCGTGGATTAGAAGCAGCGGCACACGCTACAACAGCATCAAATATAATGACGAAATTACCCCTCTTTCGCGTGTAAATTAATTTTCTGTTTATGGCATCGCCTTAAGGAGTTAAGGTGTGCTCCCAGGTTTAAAATAAGGGAGAAAGGAAAAGAAATGGAAGGAAGAGAGAGGAAAGGGTGTACTCCCTAGATTTTTTTAGGAGGGAAGTGGGAGGAAAGGGTGGAAAATTTTTAAAATTTTTCTTCCTTTCGTTTCCTTCTAAAAATGGAAAAAAGTGGAAGGAATTGAAAATTTTATTAACAAATATTTTTGAAATACCTATTTTATCCCTCAAATATAATTCTTTTCTTCTTTCATTACGAATACAAATGTAATGTGAAGAATTCATTTGAAATTTTTTAAATCTTTGGCGGAAAGGAATGGAAAAGAGAGAGTTTTCCATTCCTTTCCTCCGCTTTCCTTCCAACCAAACGCCCCCTAAGGGAATCTCCACTCATGACTTTAGCAAAAGTCATGATCCTTTGTGGCATGAATTTACTCCCCAACCATGACAAACTTAAAAGTCATGAATGACTTTTAGTAAAATTGAGTTGCCAGAAGCCGAGCTTCACGGCACAATGAAAAAAAAAATGAAGACTTTGATCGACACGTGTCATATTTTTTATTTTGTTATTTGTTTTTTTACAAAAATTGCAATTAACATATAAAAAATAATAAAAATACAAGAATATTGAAAAAACTACAATTTACTAATAAAAAGTAGGAGAGAGAAATTGATGACTTTTGTCATAATGAATGAAGATAAAATTGTTTGAAGTTGTATTTTTTATAACTGATGACGTGGAGCTGAGGTGAAGGAGAGAGGGATGGGGATGAAGTTTCATTGTTAATTATGCTCTAAGTTTCATTGTTAATTATGCTCTAAGATTCAAGATACGATTCATGGTCCGATTTATCCAATTTATTTGTTTTTATTCTATTTGATAATTTTTTTTTACACGGTCGGGCACAAGTAAATTTTACATTTTGCTTAGATTTAAGGCCTTTGCACAATCGTGCTATTTTAGTTGTGTGATCCTGAAAAGTTAAAATTTTAATAATCATGTTGGTATGTTTTTTTTATAAGAAAGTTGTAGCTCATTGGTAGAAACCCCTCATTTCAGATCATAGGTTCGAATTCGAGTCATCTTAACAGGTCCGACACAATGATACGCCGGAGAAGCTGCCGCTTAGAGCATCTTTAACAATGAAACTTCAAACCCATCCCTCTCTCCTCCACCTCAGCTCCACGTTATCAGTCATAAAAAACACAACTCCAAACAATTTTATCTTCATTCATGACAAAAGTTATCAGTTTCTCTCTCCTACTTTTTATTAATAATGGTAGTTTTTTCAATATTCTTGTATTTTTATTATTTTTTATATGTTAATTACCATTTTTGTAAAAAAAAATTAATTTCAAAAATATGACATGTGTCACCCTCTAATTGGTCAAAGGCTTGAATTCTTTTTTCCCCTCACGCCGTGAAGTCAGTCGTCTGGCAAAACCAAAAATGAAAAGTCATTGATGAAATTATTAAATGTCATGGTTGGGGGTGTTATGGGTTGCCACCTCAGCCACGACTTTTGCTAAAGTCATTATTGAAGATGCTCTTAGGCCCCGAATGAAAATAGGGCAATTTTACGACCCCAAATTGAGTTAATATTTTATAAAAAAAAATCATGTGTACCAATCTATCTATTACTATATAAAAGCTGAAGTCATTTTGGCACCCTTTCTACTTATGTTTTCCCGCTCATTTTACTCATCTATATATGGAAACCTTAAAAAAAAAATTGCTGTTTAAAAGTAATGCAGTTCCAAGAATAATGTTTTAAGGATGAAAATACACATTAATTGCTGAAGACTGGAAACGACAACCTGTACATTTCATTCCTCAAGGTTTTAAATTTATTAACTACCAGTTTATTGAACAGGCATTCAAAATTGTTTTTGACTCCATTCTCAATAATTATGCAATTACTAACTCCAGACATTAATAAATAAATATAACTAATAATGTGTACAATCAATAATAATGACTGATCTTAATAAATACACATTTCTATTTATTGAATACGAATTATTTGTATGTATGCAGCTGCCCTCGATAAATGTACAGTTCCTCGACATATTGACAGTCCTCGGAAGAATCCAAGCATCGAAATAGTCACAGTTAAATGAAAAGTCAGTAAGCATTAATATATAAAACTGGAATTTCAATAACAAATAATACAATTCAAAGTGCGTCTGATTTAGTATAAAATCAGTTCATTCAACTACAATCTGTAAAAAAATTCTGAATTTCTTGAGTAAACTACTGTTATTACATAAAAAAAAATAATGACAATAACCAATACTCTTTTCCGTGACCTGAAAAAAGTATATCAGACTGGACTATTAAGGTCATGGTTGCACGTAAATGGGATGTTACATTTGACACCAATTTGAAGTTATCCACATCAGCTGAGTTCGTCCTTGTGGACTCGGAGGTAAAGTCTTTTAGAACCTATTCTTTTTTTCATTTAAGGGATTTTTTTTATATTATCAGCATTTGACTAATTAATAATTTTAACTCCTTTTTTAGGGAATACGAATCCAGGCCACAATTCAAAGCTCTTTTATAAGAAAGTTTCAAGGAAAGCTTGCTGAGCATGTGTTGTACTCCATTTCTAATTTTCATGTAGTCGATAATCGAGGCAAGTACAAGATAGTAGCCCATACGTTCAAGATGGTTTTTATGGACTCTACTATTGTCATACCGGTGGGTGAAAAAAATTTCCCTAGGGAAAATCTATTTCGCCTTACTACATTTTCGGATGTTTATTCTATTCAAAATCCTGCAAATTCTGAACTCTTAGGTAATTTACAATACTTCTCTAATTATGTTATTTTAAGTTTTCATTCACAGTGATACTGTTAATTGTGATTCTCTTTGACATTTACAATATTTGGTTTCATCTTCCATATCTCAACTGTAAGAGCTAATTATACTGCTCAAAACACTTTGACAAATAAACTGATCCAAAGAATTACTAAATTAAGTAGGTAGTATAAGAGAATAAATCAAAGAAATCTACTAACAATGTATATCTTATTAAGTGTTAATCAAAAAGAAAAAGAAAAAGAAAAACGAAGATAGTAGTTGTATAAGACCAAGACAAGGATCGGGATTGTACCTGCTGGTAATTTGGTGTTTAAACCCAATCATTCAAATCGAGCTCCATTGATATGTCTATACAAGCAGTATATGTCTTTGTGCTTTAATTGTTGTTAAAATCTGTAGAAAGGGTGAAAGTCAGCCCTGCAATGATGATTTGCATATTTTAATTTAGAATTGATGTTGAATAATTGATGTATACATGTTTGTGTTTCTATGTGATTGGGATATTGGGCCACTAAAATGCTTTACTGGAAAAAATACCAAAGATGTTGATGTTGCCACAATCTGCAATTATAATCTCAGCTCTAAGTTCATAATGTATGGAAAAAATATGAAAATGCACATGACAAATCATTAAGCAAAAAAAAAAAAGAACAACCTGAGATAGGGCATGTTGCACAAAAGGTTGTTTCAACTGAGATGCTGGTAGTTTGGTGTTTAAACCCAATCATTCAAATCGAGCTCCCTTGATATGTCTATACAAGCAGTATATGTCTTTGTGCTGCAATTGTTGTTGAAATCTGTATTATAGTGAAAGTCAGCCCCACAATGATGATTTGCATATTCTTATTTAGAATTGATGTTGAATAATTGATGTATACATGTTTGTATTTCTATGTGATTGGGGTATTGAGCCACTGAAATGCTTTACTGGAAAAAATACCAAAAGATGTTGATGTTGCCACAATCTGCAATTATAATCTCTGCTCTAAGACCATAATGTATGGAAAAAAAATATGAAAATGCACATGACAAATCATTAAGCAAAAAAAAGAACCTGAGATAGGGCATGTTGCACATAATATTACAAATTGCAGTACACACACAGAGAATAGTACATACACTAATTATAGGACATGTTCTATTTCAGATGTTATTGGCAGATTGATTGGAAAGGGGCCACTTAGATATCAATCTGGTAGCAAATTTGTGGAAATTGAGATTGAAGACATAAGGTATTTCCTTATTTTTTAAATATTAGTTATTACAAATTAGGATTAATACATTCTTTAAAAAAATTCTAACTTAAATTTAAAATGCAGTAAAAATAAATTGACATGCTCGCTATGGGATAAGTATGCAACAGAAATTTTATCCCATATTGATACAGTTGGTGATAGGCCTCTAATTGTGTTACTTTCTTTGATGAAACCTAAGTCATATCAAGGTAATTCTACACCACTATCCAATTGAAAAAGACATTTGTTAATTGTTTTAACATATTCTTGCAAATCATATGATAAATGTATTCTCATGCAGGAAAAGTTTCTTTGTCAAATGCATTTTTTGCGACTAAGATTTTTGTTGATAGTTGTTACTCAGAAATTGAAGAGCTAAAGAGGTATACGATTTCAACTTGAAAACTACTAATTCCCGTCAGTTGTTTAAATTTGAGGACAACCTAATTTTTTAAATATATTGTAGGTTTTTTTTTTTTTGATGATTCAATCTCATCCCAAAAGATTGGAGAAATGTCGAATACTAGCAATATGTTTAGTTCAGATGAGCTGAATAACGGGAGTATTGAAGTAAAGTCCTTCGGCGACTTAAAAATGTGTACACAGGTAATTGGATAGTGTGAAATAATTATTGGTTAAAAAATAAATTCTAATTATTACTGTATTTAAAAATTTATGTTCGATACAGGAGGGTTTTCAATGGGTTGTTAGTCAGATTACTGAAGTATATATTGATGGAAGCTGGTATTTTATAAGTTGTCGTCATTGTATGAAGAAGTTGACACTAGAAACCGAAGGATGGGAATGTAAGTCGTGCAAAAAGGTCAAAACTCATACTAAACCAAGGTACAAAGTAAAAGTATCTATAGTATCGGGTGATGATGGTGGAACATTTATGTTATGGGACAATGCATGCGAGGTTCTTATAGGGAAAACAGCACTACAACTGAGAGAGCAATATTCGAAGGTTTATCACACTTTAAATAATTATAACTAATTTATTCATGCATAATTATAGTAACAAATAATTAATCGACGTATTTCATGTCTTCAACAAAGGTTTCAAATGATGGAAAGCGAAGGGAAGAAACAGTTTTTTGTCCGATAGAAATAACAAGTTTGGTGGGAAGAACCGTAGTTTTCAAAGTTAATGTGAAAGAAGAAAACCTTAACGGTGAAGAGAAACACTACTCAGTTGGAAGAGTTTGCAATGACCAGGAGATTGTTAAAAAATATATGAAAGTCGGTTTGCCTTTAAAGAAGGTATGAGAAAAAGGTTATTTTGATACATATAATATTATTTTATTCAAGAAATTGATTAAACTTTTTTTGAAAATAATAGAAATATGATATATTGGCCGAGTTAAAAGCAGCGGGGGAAGAAGTTATTGAGGTACTAAAAATAAATACCTTTAATTAGCTTCAAAGAATTTGTTCATTCTAATTACCATTTTTCGAACATAATAACTATTCATAAACTTGCAGATCAGTGATTCAGCTAGTGATAATGAAGAGAAGTCTCCCATACATGTTGGAACTAAAAGAAGGATGGGTTTTATGGATGATACTGCAACCGACAATCTTGTGGAGGATGTTGCTTCTGCAACTAAGGATAACGTAAAGAATATTAAGGCTATCAAAATTGAAAAGGTTTAAAACATGATTGGTTTTATATTTACGCCTTTTCATTTGTTCGTTTTCTTGGATATTTGGTTGGATTGTTTGTGTTTTTTTAATTATTTTCCTAATGAAATATTTTCTTGGTGATTTATTTCAAAAAGATATATTATTTCACCCCTTTTCACATCAGGACACCCTTTTACTTATAACATATTTTAGGGAAACAAATCTGGTTTATAAAACAAGATTTGACTTAATGTGCGACACTACAAGTTAGTGATGTGAGGGAAAACCAATCAAGTTATGCGAATGTCTGGAATGACAGGTTATAGACTAAAGTTAAAATTTTGAAAAGGAACCGTACCTCCAGTTGCCTGATATAGGTAATACATTTAATCTGCCACCTCGAGGTGCAGGGGATAACATCTCTCTACTGGATGCAGCATATAATAATCCAACAGATACCTAAGAATTAGTAAAAGAACTTGTCATTAGATCATCTACGTCATGAATCAAATGCAACTACTACAAGAAACAATGTTGATTGACAAGCAATGTGATCAAACTCTGGAATTCCAATGACATATTTTTTGCTCTAATCATATAGTTAATGAAAACAGCCAAACCCCCCACATAAGTACACAGAAACCATAAATAACCCTCTCCAAATACACAACAATCTGTAAAAACAGTTTTTATACAGAAACATGTATTCATGAACCCTGATAAGACTATTTGATTAAATTGTTCTGTTTTCAGCATTGCTACCCCTACAAGTGCAAAATTATAATCAATTCAAGGACCCATCTATGATTGTTAACAAGCATATTGAACTCTCTTATGATTGTAGAGTAGACTGTTTAAAGAAAAGTAAATTGTAATTAAGTTATATTATTGGTTTAAATCCTTGAAATTTGTTTATTACTTTGTCAAGTTTGATCAGTATCAGATTTTAACACAGAGCAGCCCTACAGACTGATGTTACTGTGCTAAAAGTTAGCGGTTTTCTGAATAAATATGTTACATAAATCTCGAACTTCTAGAGGCAGTTCATTTGATATGTGCCATGCTGCTGGAGGTTCCAAACATGGCAGCAAACAGCCATGATGCAAAGCGCAAGGTTATTAGTAAAACTCTTCGACAGTTGCTAGAGGTAAGTGATAGGCAAACATTCACAGGACCACCTGAAAATGTGCGGGACCATGTTATGGCAGCAACACGTGCCCTTAACAAAGGCGATTTTCAAAAATCATTTGATGTTATCAAATCCCGGGACGTCTGGCGATTATTTCGCAACCGCGATAATGTCCTCGAAATACTCAAAGATAAGATCAAGGAAGAAGCTTTAAGAACCTATCTTTTCTCCTATGCGTCCTCGTACGAGTCTCTAAGCCTTGACCAACTGTCAAAGATGTTTGACCTTTCAGATGCCCAGTAATGGCAACTTTTAAGAATTTCTCAAGGAGAATGATTGAAATTTTATAAAACATTGTTCAAACTGTAATCAAGTAGACCAAATACAACCAAACGACAACTGTTTCTTGGGGATGACAGAGGAATTTTCACAATACTGAAGTTTGAAAGGGAAAACAAACTAATTTTTTATAGGAAAATATAATTAAATTAAAAAGAAAAACTAAGTACAAACAAATGGACAAGAAGTCCATCTATTACAAAGATCAAAACAAAAACATGAATTCTGAATAAAATATATTATCACCCCCCATCCATTAATGAGCGGCCTGGTAAATGTCTTTTGTCTCAAAAGATTGTTCAATTTATAATTAATGAAATTACCAAACTCACCTTCACCAACTGTCATTCACCGCTATACAGATGTAGAATCATTGGCTCGATACTTTGTATAGTGTCACGAATCTGCTCAAAGATGGATTTAAAGTCAACAACTGTTTTTATTGCACCTATGATCTCTTTCAGTAATTCAACTTATGCAGCTCCAACAATACCCCCTAAAATTAAAGCTTCAGCCATCTTGACAATCTGTGATAATGTCAACAATTTCTAAAAGGTGTTTAGATGATGAATTTTAGTTCAACATAGTAGAGGTGACATTAAAGATTAAAATGAAAAAAATCAAAAGCAAGATGATCAATGACAATTATGTTCTATCTCATAACCTCCTGAACTCACTCTAATCATTCCGGTTACGACTGCCGTGGCTTTCAAAACATGTATTTGTCCCTAAATGATTTTTTACTGATTTTTTTCATAGTTCATTATATACTCGCAAAACTAAAAATTTGAAAGTGAATCTTAAGGATATTAATGCATCTTATCAACTAAAATTTACTTAAAGTCAACTTTTTCAGAATGTCCCCTAAATGAAAAATGGACACTCATATTTGGTTAGGTCTCTTTTTTTTTTTTTTTTTTTTTTTTTTTTTTTTTTGGTTAGGTCTCTTCAGTTTGCATTCACATATTAAGCCACATGTTATAAATTTCCTAAATCTTCATTTCAGTTCAACAGTCATTCTGCAAAAAAAAAGGTTAAATTCTTTTAGTAAAAATAGGCATATTAATGTCATAATTGGGTTGGTTTTGGCCAGATTAAATGGTTAGGACTCTTCAGTTTGCATTCACATAGAAAGCCACATGTTATATAAATTTCCTAAATCATCATCTCAGTTCAAGTTCAACAGACATTCTAAAATAACCATTTCAGGTTAAATTCTTTTAGTAATAATTGTCATACACCAGAACTTTTGAATTTTTAAAGCTACAAGATGAGGATTACAAGATCAATGACTATTGGTGCAAAGAGAAAGTTTAATGAATCTGAAAAAGGTATGTACTCCAATTTGTTATTATATTTGTTATTATATTTGTTAAAATTTAGACCTCTGTAAATTAAATTTACTATTACTTCATGATTTTCCAACACCAACTAACCTTCATCCCAATCAAAAAGAATTTTACCATCGACATTGTATGAATTTGTTTGATTTGTAACAAAAAACACAACAGGGGAATGAAATTTATAGAAATTCAAAGATCATAAAATTTTCAAAATAATAGTAAATGAGAAATTCATTAATATCATTACCAATTTTGTCGGATCTATATATAAAAAAAATCAAAATATTTGTATAATCACATGGTATAATCAGTATATATACGATATTTGAACCATGTAAAGTTAGATCTATATTTAGATGAATAAAAGACTGATTTAATCAATTAAACAATAAAAATACATTGAAAATAAACAATAGATCTGACATTATTCATATATTTTTAAAATAATACAAGAACAAAATTTTAGTAATATTAAACGATTATTGTTAAAAATATAACAGATCTAATGCGGATTTTTTTGCATAAAAATTGAACAAAATAGTAATGAGATTGAAAATTACCCAAATGAATGTCTCGAATTTAAACGATCGGTCGGAATTAGGGTTTTGTAAGGAGTTTGAAAGACCTCAGTTAATTGAGTTCATTCCTCTGTACCGAGTAATTTGTTTTCGGAAATGACGAACAGGTGAAGATAATTTTGAATTGAAGACGAAAAAAATAGAAACTAACTATTTAATGTAGCCGGAATAGGTCTAGAGAGAGAGAGAGAGCTTGACGATATTCAGGGAGAGAGAAGTAGAGAGAGCGACTGTGTCTTAGATGGAGCGGCGGTGAGGGTAAAATGTTAGGTTTAGGGAGAGAGTAATTAGAGAGAGCGACGGTGTCTTAGATGGAGCGGCGGTGATGGAAAAATATTAGGTTTAGGGTTAATAAGTTTCTATTTATATGGCAGCTCATTAGGTTTTTTTCTTTTTTTTTTCTTTTAATTTTTTTAAGCATTATTCAATTAGAAAATAATTGGGCTTGGACGGGCCATATTTCGTGTCAAATAATATATTGACAGACTTAATCTATTTTCTTATTTTTGGCCACTTTTTCTATTAATTATTTTGTGAGCATATACTTTAATATTATTTTATCAAAATTTCTAACTTACAATCTCTAATGCAGAAAATGTATTTCCGCAACAGAATATTACAGGTGGTGAAATAGAAAATGTTGTTCAACTTTCTTCCGGTCAAGTGTTATCGGATATAACCAATGGTATGTTAAAATTTAAGTTTTTTTTAAAAAATATTTATAATAAATTTTATTCAAACATATTAATTACAATTATCATTTTGTGTTTATATGTACTATTTTTTTTTAAAAAAATATTGTTTTTTAATTTAAATTTATAAATATTAATTGTAAATGCCACATTTTCAGGAAATTTACTTGAGAAAAATACTTAAGGAAAAGTCTATCAATTTCAATCGTCTTCGAGCCCAAGCCCATTTCAAACGCAAGCAATCAACAGTATTGCTCAACTTCTAAACAAAGACATGTTACTAAAGATAAATTACAAGGAGATGGTATTGTATACATTAACTCAATATACTTTCTATTATTTTTTTTACTTATTCCTTATTATAGATTAAAGTTTTGATTTCAATTTACTTACCATTTTCATAACATTGACTTCTACGTTCGACTATATCAACGGTGGTTTACTTAACAAATGAACAACATAAAGGTAATTGTTCTGGAGTTAAATGTAAATATTTATTTTTTTTCATGTATTTTATATTTGGTAATTTGATCTAAACGTATTTTCGATAAAATGTGTCCGACATAATTATTAGGTACATCGAATACAACGACAGTTGACTTGTCCGAAACGCAAGATGCTTCAAATGAAGGAAAGGTCTTTTCACAACTTAATATGGTTGGAGCAAAAAAGAAAAATGTTCTTAACATCGAGCCAATTCAGACATTATCAGACATAACAAATGGTATGATACTTAAATATATAACTTTTATTATAAGAAAATATATTATCTACTCTGAAAATCCACAAAGTCAATGATTGATTTTGTAGATCTGAGTTATATAAATCAATTTCAGGTTATTCGTGAAAGTGGTTTAATTTCAAGGAATCAGGAACATGGGTCAAGTTATGGAGTTAAAACAATTGAAAAAAATAGTAGGAAGCGAAAAGGTATTTATATTTATCATAATTTACTAATTGTAAATTATAGTGTTTATTGTTACATACTTTATTTGATATATTATTTGGAATTCTTATGTTTATTAGGCACAATGATTGCTCCTGTGATAAATACCAATATCAGTATTGATAAGAATTCATATTTCACAAAGGGTAAATTTTTTATGCATTTATTATATGTATTATTATTAACAATTTTTTTTTTGTAAATTAATTTTATTTTTTTAAAATCAAAATACAGATTACATGGACTTGGGTGATCCTTCTATGAAATGCCAGTATTGTAATGCTATTTTTTGATTTGACGAGAGATTGAATAAACGACGTAAAACAACTGCAAATCCTCGGTTCTCAGGATGTTGCATGAAAGGAAAAGTACAATTGCCACCGATGCCTGAACCTCCATCCTTATTTAAGGAGTTATTATACGGAAATAGTGAGAAAAGTAGGTTATTCACATCGAACATTCGGTCGTATAACATGATGTTTTCATTTACTTCTATGGGAGGTAAAATTGATTATTGCATTAATAAGGGAAATAGTCCCCCGGTGTTCAAGTTATATGGTCAAAACTATCATTTTATTGGCAGTTTGATACCACCTGAAGGAAAGCCTCCAAGGTTTGCGTAACTATATATTTATGATACTGGCATGAAGTTCAAAACCGAATGCGCTCCATTAAGTAAGTAAATATAAGTAAAATTGTGAAATCTAATTTTTTCAAATATGGTCACAAGATATAATTTCACTAAAATGTTTGTTTTTCCTTCCATTTTTAGCCAACAGCCATGTACAAACAATTTGCACGAAGAAATTGTCAATGACTTGAAAAATATTCTTGATGAGCACAATATTCTTGTGAAGTCTTTTAGAATGGTCCGAGATTCTATGCAACAAAATGTTGAAAGTAATGTCAAGCTCAGGCTTATCGGTAGAAGAAAATCTGATGGTAGATGTTATGACCTTCCGCAAAAGGATGATGTTGCATTGTTGGTAGTTGGAGATTTTGATACATTGATTGGTAGTAGGGACATCGTTGTTGAAACACAAACGGGATTGTTGAAAAGGATAACAGAATTAAACCCATCGTATTTAGGTTTGCAATACCCACTGCTTTTTTTGTTTGGACAAGATGGTTACAGAGAAGATATTTCTCTTTGCAATTTTAATGCAGAATTAAACAACGGTAGTCGGACCAAATTGAGTATGAGAGAATTTTTTGCCTACAGAATGCATGAAAGAGATGATGAATCACCAAATATTTTTTTCTCGAGAAGGCTATTTCAACAATATCTGGTGGATTCATTCACAATGGTTGAGACTGGACGTTTAACTTACATAAGGACGAATCAGAAAAAGTTGAGATGTGAAATGTATAAAGGCTTGACGGATGCTTTGTTGAAAGGTGATCGTGATCCTGCTTCTCGTGGCAAACGAATTTGTTTGCCCTCTTCCTATATTGGAGGTGCTCGATATATGATTCAAAACTATCAAGATGCAATGGCCATATGTAGATGGATCGGGTATCCTAATCTTTTGATCACATTCACATGTAATCCCAAATGGCCCGAGATCGTTCGATTTATGCGGGCAAAAGGTTTACAACCTGAAGATAGACCGGATATTATGTGTAGAATGTTTAAATCGAAGTTGGATGTTCTCATGGATGACCTTTATAAGAAGAAAATTTTTGGCCCAATCAAAGCAGGTACTGTTTAAATTTAAGTTTTCTTGAAATTTTATTTAATTTATCAAATATAAATTGTTATATTTTTTAAATTTTAAACTTAATTAATTATATTTTTGTAGTAATTTACACAATTGAGTGGCAAAAGCGTGGATTACCACATGTTCACATCATCCTTTGGCTGGAAAATGATGGAACTCATCCAACAGTAGACAGAATAGACAAAATCATTTCTGCAGAGATTCCAGATGAGTCTACTGATCCACATTACTATGCGGCAGTGAAGGAGTTAATGTTGCATGGACCTTGTGGCAAAGATCGACCCAATTCCCCGTGCATGGTTGAGGGCCGCTGCAGTAAATATTTTCCCAAGAAGTTTTGTGAGAAAACGGTCATTGATGAGGATGGGTATGCTGTCTATAAGCGTCTTGACAATGGTCAAACAATAATTGTGAAAGAAATATCTCTTGACAATAGGTATGTGGTTCTCCACAATCGTCAATTATTGATGAGACATGGGGCTCACATTAATGTTAAATGGTGCAATCAAGCCAAATCGATTAAATATCTGTGCAAGTATGTAAGTAAAGGTCAAGACAGAGTAACCGTGAAGTTTTGTCAGAGTTCTGACGAGAGTGCCGGTAAAAAAATTGTTGATGAGGTACAAAATTACTTGGATTGTCGATATATATCACCTTGTGAGGCTGCTTGGAGGTTATTTGGCAATGATATCCATTATAGGAACCCTTCAGTTGAAAGATTGTCTTTCCATATGGAAGGTGAACAAAACGTAGTATTTGATGATGACGATGAAATTGAAGAAGTTGTCGAGCGTCCAACATCAAGAGAAAGTATGTTCACATCTTGGATGGATGCAAACATGAAATATAAGGATGTGGCTGGACAATTGACTTATGTTGAGTTTCCAACAAAATTTGTTTGGAATAGCAAGGAAAGAAAGTGGCAGCCAAGGGCCTGCGGTTTTAAAATAGGTCGCATTTTTTTTGTTGCTCCTGGCCAAGGAGAGTTGTATTACCTACGAACTCTATTGATTTTTGTTCGAGGTCCAACTTCATATGCAGATATAAGGACCGTTGATGGTCATGTCTATGGCTCATTTAGAGACGCTTGCTATGCTATGGGATTGTTTGATGATGATAAGGAATACATTGACTGTATTATTGAAGCAAGTCAATGGGGATTTGGCCATTCCTTGAGGAACCTATTTATCACATTGCTGATGTCTGGATCAATTTCTCGACCCGTGCATGTATGGGAAAGTTGCTTAGATTATTTGTCTGATGATATCGTCTATATGCGTAGACGTATTTTAAATCATCCAGATAAAATTATTTTTAATTAGTTTTTATTTTATTTAAATTTTAATTTTAGAGGTATTTACAACTAATCTTTCTTCTTTATTTTTATTTAAAATTCATCAGGATTACTACTTAGTGCAGAAGAAATAAAGAACTTTACTTTGCTGGAAATTGAAAAGTTATTGCACAACAGGGGTAAAAGTCTTAAAGATTTCTCAACTATGCCATATCCAGATGATGATGATCTGTCAATGTTCAACAATCGTCTGATATTAGATGAATTGAACTATGACAGAGATTTATTACGTGATGAATGCAATAAGTTATTGAGATTGTGTACAGATGAGCAGAAACTTGCTTATGATACAATAATGAATAGTGTTGAGGACGACAACGGAGGAGTTTTTTTCCTATATGGTTCAGGTGGTACAGGTAAAACTTTTTTGTGGAGGATTCTTTCGGCTGCTTTGAGATCAAAGGGCGAAATTGTGCTGAATGTGGCATCAAGTAGAATAGCATCTCTTTTACTACCTAGAGGTCGAACTGGTCATTCTAGATTCGCCATCCCAATAATTTTGAATGAAGATTCAATTAAACAGGGTATCCCACTTGCTGAGCTAATGGTAAGAACCAAGCTTATCATTTGGGATGAGGCACCAATGGTACAGACATTGTTTTGAAGCCCTTGATAGAACTTTACGAGACATAATGCGGTTCAAGAATCCTGATAGCTTGAATCAACCGTTTGGGGGAAAAACTATTGTGTTGGGCGGAGATTTTCGTCAAATCCTTCCGGTTATTTCCAAAGGTACAAGACAAGATGTTGTGATGGCGATAATTAATTCATCCCATTTATGATCACATTGCAAGGTTTTGAGGCTAACTAAAAATATGCGACTTAAAGCCATCGAGAATGATCCGAGTGGATTGGAGCTTAAAAATTTCTCTAAATGGATTTTAAGTATCGGAGACGGGATGTATAGCGGAGATAATGATGGTGTTTTAACTATCAAAGTTCCCAACGACCTACTCGTGCACTCATCTGGTGATTTGATCAAGGCTATTGTTGATAGTACATATCCTTCGTTCACTGATCATTTTGAAGACATCGCTTATTTACAGGGGAGAGCCATACTTGCACCTACTCTTGATGTAGTTGAGAAAATAAATGAGTACATGGTCTCTCAGAATCAATCAGACAGTAAAACTTATTTGAGTTCGGACTCCATCTGTAGGTCTGAGAATAATTCCAGCTTTTTTGTTGACATCCATTCGACTGAGTTTTTGAATTCAATAAAGTCTTCAGGTTTGCCAAATCATCAGTTGAGCCTTAAAGTTGGTGTCCCAGTCATGTTATTGAGGAACATCGACCATACAGCAGGCTTGTGCAATGGAACAAGACTAATTATTACAAGGCTCGGTCAACATCTGGTAGAAGCAAAAATTTTAAATGGCAATAGTGCTGGAGATAAAGTTTTTATCCCCAGGATGTCATTAACTCCATCTGATCTTAGTTTGCCGTTCAAGTTTCAGAGAAGACAGTTTCCGTTGATTGTATCATATGCAATGACAATAAACAAGAGCCAAGGTCAATCACTAACTCAGGTTGGTTTGTTTCTAAAAAAAACCAGTATTCAGCCATGGTCAATTATATGTTGCTTTGTCCAGAGTAACTACTCGTGCTGGATTGAAGATATTAGTTTGTAATGAAGAGGGAAATACTGTGGATGAAACAACAAATGTTGTTTACAAGGAAATTTTTCAAAATTTGTAATTGTTACTGTTAATTTTAATATGAATTTTTTTTTGAAATTCTTTATTTATTACAGTTTTTTGGCCGTGCGTTTAACGCACGGGTGTTATACTAGTTAACACATAAACCTTGGTGTATTTGTTGATTGAGTACCTGACTTAGGTACTGTCCTTACAGGCGTGATACTAGTTCGAAAATTCGAATCATGTACTTCCTCCGTCCTATGATTATATGCACAAATTAGGATGGCACAAGAATTAAAGAGAAAAGTGATAAAGGTGATGTGTTGTGAGTATAGATGGTTGGGTAGGAGAGAGAAAGTGGAGTAAGTGGATAATGGTTGTGAGTAGAGACAAGTGGGTCCCATTTCCATTTTGGGACTTTACAGATTATAGTGAGACACCCAAAAGGTGTCTTTTTGCAAATTATCGTGGGACGGAGGGAGTATCCTTTTTTCCTTCTAACGGTTGGAATAAAGATTACAAAAATAATTGGAAATTATAGAAAATAAATTAAAACAGAAATAGAAACGAAAAAGACAAGGAAACGGATTTGTCGAAGATGTCGAGTCGTGTGAAATCACACTCTCGTTAAGATAAATTTTGCCCCCTCACCACTAGAGCTGTCAATTCGGGAATACGGGATGGGACGAAATTATGTTGTCCCACGATGGGAACGGGACGAGACGGGACAAAACGAGACGGGACTAAAATACTCCGTCCCATTCCGTCCCATTTGCGGGACGCGAGATTCCACGGGACAATGCAGGACCCGTTGACTAGGAGAGATAAGCGTTGACTAGGCGCCATGATTTTTAAAGCCAAGTCTCAGTAACAAAGTCCTGCTCTATCCTCCCTCTTTAGTCTATGCTGCCCATCATTAACCAATTCAATTCCAGCTTCAACTGAAGACCACCAGATACTAGAGTTAAGGGAGTTCAGAATCTTAATGGGTAGTAGAAAATCATTGTGGCAATGAGGTTTAAGAAGTGTATTTCAAAATTAATGGATATCGGGAAGACAAATTTGCCGGCTTTGGTAGATGAGAATATTCTTGTAGAAAAGATGAGATTTTGCCATGGTGTTGCAAGTAGTACTATTCCAGGAGCATATTGCTATGAAAATTGCCATGGTGTTGGAATTAATTATTTTCTTCATGATCTGCGTGAATTTATTAGATTCAAAAATCCTCCATTCTTGATCTGATGGGAACTCAGATTCCAATTATGCACGCCAATGTAATCCTGAAAAATATGAGCTTTCTGTAAAATATTTTTTTTAGGAAGGAGCTATTTGGTTATTTTGGAAGGCTGATATATCGCTGGTGATGTTGATACAACCACATTTCATGTTAGCGTTGCTTCTGTGAAGGCAAGGCCAAGGCCGGTCAAGACAAAGCCAAGGCCAAGGGCCTCATCAGTCATCAGCAAAGCAACTCAGCAGGCCTTTACACGGGAACGGGATGGGCGGGACCGCACTATATTGTCCCATGACAGGAATGGGACGAGACGGGACGGGACGAAATGGGACGGGACTAAAATACTCCGTCCCATCCCGTCCCAAATCTATTGCGGGACGGGACGTCCCGACGGAATCGTCCCAACTTGACGGCTCTGCTCACCATGTTGTGCTTGAGATTTAACGGGACGATTGCCTCCCAGGATGAAACGGATTGACCGGACGGTGGTTGCACAATAGTACCTCCGACGTACTGAAGTTAGATGCTTGGACAATATCACCACGGATGCAATGCAGGAGGCCAACGAAAAGAGTTGTTCAATATGCAACGAAAATGAAGTGTAGAGGATTTCTGAAAAACTGTGTGTCTCTTTTTGGTGTGTTCTTGCCTTTGTATATCAGCCAATGAGATTGAAACTACCCGAAAATTAAAACCATGTTTTAATTTTCTTAATCAATGCAATTATTGAAATAAATTGGCTCAATCAATTTAGTTAATAAGGCAGTTACACAGCCCTTACATCCCTTTGAAATCCTTGTGGCAGTTACACAATCATTAGGTACATTTTAACGTTTCTGGCATAGGCAGCTACTGGTGCCCAGGCGCCCGCCTCAGGCACAGCCAGGCGCCCGCCTCACAGAGGCTCAACGGGGCAGCTCCTGCTGTCCTCCAGGCGGCCGCATCATGTAGGTCTAGGCGCCCGCCTCACTGGTAGTTCAACCAAGCAGCCTTAGCACCAGTTACAGTGGGTGAAGTTTGGAAAAAAAATTGCAAAAAGTGGGCTCGCGCGGACAGGCAATTTTGGAGCTACATTCGTGTCCGTAGGACGCGCACGCACATGAGTTCGGTAGCCCGAAGCCTATTTCGGACCATGATTTGCACCCCCTCTGCGCACCTGTGCGCGAGAGAGAGCCTCTATGTATCACAATTTTACTCCCTACTAAAGTGTAGGAGTATATAAACTAACCTCCTTTTACATTTTTTTCCAATGTGGGATAAACACATTTTTCCATTTCCAACCCACTCACTTTGAGCCTTAATATTTCATTCATCCCTCAACCATTTTGGACAAATGAATATATGATTTCAATGTTCTCATGGAGTAGAACACAATCCAACAATCAATTTGGTCATTTAACAAACAATCCATTTAGAAAATAATACATTATTTCCTTCAAACACACATATTTTTCCAACAATCCCCCACATGAAGGAAATAATGAGAAAATGGTGATAAAGTCTGGCAGACGAAAACTTGCATACGAAGATGTGGGAATTCCATTTGAATCTTCGCTCGTACAAGCATATTTACTCTACTCGCAAATCGATAGACGCGATGTCCTTGATCGTTGTGCTTTTTATGTAGCTGATCATATGCTTGACACAAGTATCGTCCTGACATACTTCAATTCTCATAGCTATGTTCAATCATGGCCCTGAACATATGCCTGATTCTGCGAGAGGGTCTAAGAATTGAGCCTCGCACAATTCTCCTCGAAGCGGCCCCACTTCTCTCTCACATAGGTGATTTCTTAAAGGTAACCCGTATTACCCCGCTCGAATTTTCGACGCGTAAGAATCATTAAAAGCCATAGGCTTATCCTTGTCCTTTCGGGATGTCACTAATAGGAATGGACTTGGGTTTGGTTCCCCCACAGGGACGCTACAAGTCTTTTAACAGTTAGGTGGTCCCATTGAATCTAGTTCTTGGGATCTCCAGTCATCTAGATTAGGTTTTTCGCTGTGTTTAACATTTAAGAGGCTTAAGTCCTATTTCCATCGTCGAGCTTTCAACTAACTCTCTATTTAACCTTTTGGTTAATGGATCTGCTAAATTTTCCTTTGACTTGACATAGTTAATGGATATTGTGCCAGTTGAGAGTAGTTGTCTAATGGTATTATGTCTTCGACGAATGTGTCTAGACTTACCATTATACATATGATTTTGTGCCCTTTCAATCGCTGATTGGCTATTGCAATGTATACGTATTGGTGGCACGGGCTTTGTCCATCTTGGAATATCTTCTATAAATTGGCGTAGCCATTCGGCTTCTTTACCACATTTATCTAATGGTATAAACTCAAATTCCATTGTGGATCTAGCTATAACTGTTTGTTGAGAAGATTTTCATGATATAGCTGCTCCTGCTAATGTGAATACAAATCCGCTCGTAGACCTTGAGTCTTTTATATCGGATATCCAATTAGCATCGCTATACCCTTCAATTACCGCTGGATGTCTAGTATAGTGTAAAGTATAATCTCGAGTATAACTTAAGTACCTTAGTATTCTCACTATACCATTCCAATGTTACGCTCCAGGATTACTTGTATACCAACTCAGTTTGCTAATCGTGTAAGCAATGTCTGGTCTAGTACAACTCATCAAGTACATTAGACTTCCAATGATTCTCGAGTATTCAACTTGAGAAACTGCATCACCTCTATTCTTTGATAGATGTTGACTCATGTCTATTGTGGTTCTAGCAACAGCTAAGTCATCCTTGCTGAATTTCTCAAGAATCTTATCCATATAATGTGACTAGCTTAAAGCAAGTCCATTTGATATTCTTGAAATTTTCATGCCAAGGATTACGTCGACTAACCCCATATCTTTCATGTCAAACTTTGAGTTCAACATATCTTTTGTGGATTTAATCATTTTATCGCAGCTTCCTATGATAAGCATGTCGTCTACATAAAGACACAAAATGATGTAGCCATTTTCCGTGTCTCTAACATAGATACATTTGTCACATTCATTTATTTTAAATCCACTTTCCATCATGGCTTGATCAAACTTTTGATGCCATTATTTTGTTGCCTGTTTCAAGTCATACAATAACTTTACTAATTTGCACACTTTATTTTCTTGTCCCGACGCAGAAAATCCTTCGGGTTGCTCCATGTAAATTTCCTCTTCTAAATCCCCATTTAGAAAGGCTGTTTTAACATCCATTTGATGTACTTCAAGATTTCGCAATGCGACTATCGCAAGTATAATTCTTATGGATGTTATTCTCGTAACCGGAGAATATGTATCAAAGTAATCAAGGCCTTCCTTTTGCTTATAACCTTTAATTACAAGTCTTGCCTTATACTTGTCAATTGTTCCATCCGTCTTCATTTTCCTTTTAAAAATCCACCTATATCCTAGTGTTTTGCTTTCCGAAGGAAGATTCACTAATTCCCAAGTGTGATTTTGTAAAATGGAATCAATCTCACTTTTAATGGCCTCTTTTCACAAAGGTCCTTCCGAAGAGCTCACGGCCTCTTTATAACTTTGTGGTTCACCTTCAAGCATATAGGTTAGAAAATTCGGGCCAAAAGATTTTTCTACCCTACCTCGTTTGCTCCGTCGAGGTTCTACCTCCGCCTCATCATTTCCATCATGATGATTTCTTCCTTCTACTTCTTCTTCTTCTATTGAATCATGTATCCTTTTAGATGAACTTGCCTCATCTCTTTTGCACGGAAACACATTCTCAAAAAAAGAAGCATTTCTTGAATCCATTATAGTATTCTTATGTATATCTTGAACTTTCGATTCATGCACAAGAAACCTATAAGCACTACTATTGTGAGCATACCCAATAAATATGCAATCAATAATTTTTTGTCCAATTTTCACCTTTTTGGGAGGTGGTATTGAAACCTTTGTAAGACACCCCCACACTCGCATGTATTGGTATGATGGCACTCTTCCATGCCACAGTTCATAGGGGCTCTTATTTATTTTCTTTCGGGGCATTTTATTTAACACATAGTTTACCGACAAGACAGCCTCTCCCCACATGTTATCCGGTAACCCCGAACTTATTAACATGGCATTCATCATGTCATTTAAAGTCCGATTTTTGCGCTCGACAACTTCATTGGATTGTGGTGTGTATGGTGGTGTTGTTACATGTTTTATTCCATGTTGAGCACAAATACCTTCAAAAGGGAATTTATACTCACTACCACGATCACTTCTTTTGACTTTTATTTTCCGGTTGAGTTGATTTTCAACTTCATTTTTATAGAGAACAAATTTATCTATAGCCTCATCTTTACTTTTGAGAAGATAAACATAACAATATTTTGTGTTATCATCAACAAAAGTCATAAAGTACTTATTGCTCTCTCGTGATTGTGTTGACTTGAAGCACATAAATCCGTGTGAACCAACTCAAGTGGTTCATTATTTCTTACAACAGAATGGAACAGAGATATTGTAAACTTTGCCTCTACACAAGTTTCACATTTATGTTTGTAGTCTATTTTACATTTTAATATGCAATTCATGTTAATTAATCTACGTATAGTATCATGGAGAAATATGGGAAGTTAGGAATATGTTAAGATCCTCTTAATCATGGGTTACAATTTCGAGTCATATCAGGAAAAATGTGAAACATGTTCATAAGAACCTTTTAAAACAGAAGGGAAAAAACGAAAAAAAAATCTTAATATTTTTTTAAAATAATTAAGGGGTGAGAGTAGTGAGACGGGAATATTTGAAAAAAAAAGTAATGGTACATTTATAATTTTATTAAATTTAAGTAAATATATATAGGGGACAACCAATACTACCCTTTTATAATTAAGCGAAGACATTTAAAGTCTTTACCTCAATAATTAAATTAAAATATTATAAACAACATAAAATTTTGGGGGAAACCTGTTTCTCCATAAGTTATAAAAAATCCTGTTTTTAAATATATTGACTTGGTGTTTTAAAGCCTAAACTCACTGTTTTAAGGCCTAAACTCGCTATTTTATTTTCTAGCTTAAACTCACTGTTTTAACATCTAAACTCATTATTTTATTTTATAGGTATTTTAAGGCCTAAACTCAATGTTTTAAGGTCTAAATTCGATATTTTTAAGAATGAAAGTGAGCTTTTTATAACTTATGGAGAAACAGGTTTTCCCTAAAACTTACTCACAACAGAAAATCTAACTCTAAACTACATAATTCAAAAATGGGTTAATGACAATTTAGGGCCTGAAGTATAGGGGCGGTACCACATTGGGGCCTGAAGTCTTAAAACTATCAATTTGGGGCCCGAAGTTACTATTTTGATCAATTTGGGGCTTTTTGACGGAAAACGTTAAAAAAGACCGTTAAGTGACCACGTGCGATGCACGTGAAATTCAGGGAGGGCATTTTGGTCATTTCGAAGACTTCAGGCCCCAAAGTGTCATTCGCCCAATTTAAACCTTCTTCCTCCCTCCAATCAAACCCCTCAAATCCCATCAACATCCATAAGCTTGGTACTGAGATTGACAAAATCTGCATAATCACGGTTAATCAACTCAACAAGCTCGTGTTTAAGCGACGAGAGATACGACTGGAGCTCGGATCGAAGCGTTTCGAAGGGGACGAATGTGCGGAGATCGGAGATGTAGGACTCAGAGTCAAAATTAGGGCTGAGAAAGGAGGATTGATTGAACCAGAGTGGATGAGCGTCGATTGGTTCGCCGAAGAGGTCGGTTGTGGTGGTGCGATGTGGCGGTGGCAATGGGGAGGGTGATGGCGGAGGTTGATCCGCCATTTTTGAAAGCAATTGTTTATGATTCATTCATGCCTTAGATTCTTGAAATTTCCAGAGATTTAGGGATTCGTGGGGGTTCGTTTTTTACGCATTCCTGTGCTGTTTCTGCGATTTAAAGGGGAAGTGAAAAATCGAATTGGGGATGATGGAGTAGGAGGAGTGGTGTTGCCCGCCTTGCCGGTGATGAAGGTTGATCCGCCATTTTTGAAAGCAATTGTTTATGAAGCTTATTTATTTATTTATTGTTTTTTTTTGGAAGGGGAAAAGAAATTGTGCAAGTGGGTTTTATCTTTTTAATTTTTTTGGGTAATTTTTTTTTATTTTTTATTTACATTATATAATTATTTATTTCTATGTAATGATTTTTTTAAATCAATGAAATAAATATTTTTTGCTTAAAAAATGAAATATTTAGTTTTAGTTTAATTTTTTTTATTTTTTATTTACATTATATAATTATCCAATCTAAAATAATTAGTAATTTTTTTGAAGCAAAATAATTAGTAATTTAAATTATTAGAAAAAAGGATAATAGTTAATATCTTAAATTATTTTAAATCATATTAACTATTATCTTTATTTTTTTCAATATTTTAAATTTACTAATTATTTTTTGTAAAAAAAAGCTAAAATTTTTATTTATTATTTTATAGGCAACTGTCAATTTAGGGTCTGAAGTCTATGAAATAACCAAAATGCCCTCACTGAATCTCATGTTATCGCACGTGGTTACTTAACGGATTTTTTTAACGTTTTCCGTCAAAAAGCCCTAAATTGATCAAAATTGTAACTTTGAGCCCTAAATTGATAGTTATAAGACTTCAGGCCCCAATGTGGTACCGCCCCTATACTACAGGCCCTAAATTGTCATTAACCCTTCAAAAATACTAAAAAAGTTACCTAATTATTTACTTTTCATTCGAAAGAGTCATCCTAAAAAAAATCATCTAATTACAGAGAAAAATAATTTTTTTTATTTCTGATTTTTCGCCCTAACATAATCTCCAACACACATTGATATTTTAAATTTTTCACGGCGAGCTAAGAACGGTGTGGAGACAAAATATTTCCTTCAATACTGAATTCTTGCTCTTCAGAAATTGTTGAAGAAAGATGCCCTTCTTGACCGCGACTTAAAAATATCAAAATAATCATCATCAAAAGACTCAAACACAGTGGTTAAGTGTGAATCAAGCTCGGCGGTCGTGTTGAAAGAGAAACCTTTAGATATAACTTTATTTTCCATAAGAATTGGCCATCCAACTAGACATGTCCAAATAGAATCGGGAATCAACGGAATCGGCGGATAGAACCGGAATTGGGAACCGGCGAGAATCGGGAATCGAACGTAATCGGAAATCGGATTGAAACGGTTCGAATACGAATCCACCATATTTGGAACCG
The DNA here is from genome assembly GCA_022495995.1 of Adenophora triphylla var. japonica. Taxonomy (NCBI): domain Eukaryota; kingdom Viridiplantae; phylum Streptophyta; class Magnoliopsida; order Asterales; family Campanulaceae; genus Adenophora; species Adenophora triphylla. The sequence goes on along the minus strand of JAFEMH010004308.1, from coordinate 99,753 downwards.
AGGAACCGACGAAACCGGGAATCGGCGATTCCGGAACCGGGAACCGAAACAGGGAACCGAAAACCGGCGATTGATCAAGGTAAGTTAAATGTAATATTTAGCATTTATTTAGGATTTGTACTTGTAGTGTAGTGTTGTTTTATTTAAATTAGACTAGAATTTAGATAAATGTTGTAATATAGACTATAGAGGTATAGGCTCCTTTTGTCTACCCTTGAAAAAAAAAGTTAGATGGTGATAGAACCGTTGGAACCGGAATCGGAACCGGAACCGGCGGATAGAACCGAAAACCGGATTAATATAGTTCGAATACGGCTCCGGCTATTTGGGAACCGGCAGTTCCGAAACCGAGAATCGGAACCGAAACCGTTTGAACATGTCTACATCCAACCCGTCTCATTCTTCTTAGAAAAAAAATTGTTCGTAATGTAATGTTAGACAAAACTTTACAATAAGCACAAAAGAGAAAAGAATTACAATATAATTGAAATTCAATTTATAACAAAAACTTAAACAATGAGAAAATCGTAGGTTGTTCGTATTGTATGTTCGCCTCCCAGCAGTGGCGAATTCAGAATCTTTGTTTAGCGGGTGCACAAAATTGTATTAAAACTTAAAATTTCAATTGTTTTCTATACAAATATAGTACAAAATATCGAACTATATTTATCCTTACGAGATTTAAAAATTTTAAATGATTATTATATATATATATATATATATATATATATATATATATATATATATATATATATATATATATATATATATATATAGTACATGCCCGTGTCCAAGGCCACGTTTTTTAAAAAAAAAATTTAAAATTTTTTTTTAAAAAAAATTAAGGGCAAAATGGGAAAATGACAAATATATGAGGGCAAAATGGGAATTTCGACGAATGGAACTGTTCATAGAACTGTTCTTCCCCTTCCCTCATTTATACTATAGATATTGGTACAAGTAATTTAATAATTGGACTAAATTAAAACGTAATTAACAAGTAGCCCAAATTAAAAAGTAAAAAAAATAAAATTAACAATGGTTTCAAATTTGAGGGGAGTGAGAAAGCACTTAAAATTAAAAATGTATGAACATGAAAGATGTCGCCGATGATTGAACGCGTGACATGTATGTTTACAAACTTGAAGCTTTACCATCTATACTTATACTAACGATCAAATATGTCCATTATTTGCACATATTTAATACGTATATACTAAAAAAATATGCATTTTTTCTCAAGTTAAATTTGGGCATTCTGCGGGTGCACGTGCACCCGCACCATACACTGTAGATCCGCCCATGCCTCCCAGGATAAAATGGATGAAGCGGGCTATTTTTGCACACCAGAATCTACGACGAATTTCACTATGCTTGAACAATATCACCATTCAATATTTTTTTGGAAGCTAAAGGATGAAGAATAACAAATTGCAAAGGGAGATCAGGAAGATTGATGAAATAATGTTTCTTTTATTTTTTGTGGGTTTCTCTATTTATAACTTCAACAACTAAATGATGAATGATCAATATTAATCCTTGTATATGGGATTCATTACCTTATAATCATGTGATTTTATTCCACAACTTGTAACCCCAAAATTCATGTTAATGATCTTGATTAGTCCCTTTTAATTTGAGAATCACAATACATCAATAATATGGTTAAATTCTAAAAGTTACAATTTCAACCCACCAACTTTGAGCTATCATATCTTTCATATCAAATCTCAAATTTGACATCTAGATATACCATTTAATGTTCACATGAAGTGAAACATGAACGCACAATAATCTTTTTCAAATAACAAATGATTCATATAAATAAAATACACAATTTCATTCACACACACAACATATTTTTCTAACAATCCCCCACATGAAGGAAATTGATGACGGGTTTGGTGATAGAGTCCGACAGACGAAAACTTGCATAAGATAGGTGTGGGAATGCCCATTGAACCTTCGCTCGTGCAAGAATATTTATTATACTCGCAAGGCGATAGACGCGATATCCTTGAATCGTTATACTTTTTGTGTAGCCGATCATATAATTGACACAAGTATCGTTCTAACACGGTTCAATTCTCATAGTTACATTCCTTCATGACCATGAACATACGCCTGGTTCTGCGAGAGGGTCTAGGAGTTGAGGCTCACACAATTCTCCTCGAACCGGCCTCACTTCTCTCTTATTATATAAGTGATTTCATAAAGGTAACCCGTATTACCCCGCTCGAATTTTTGAGATGTAAGAATCATTAAAAAACATAGGCTTATACTTGTCATTTCGGAATGTCACTAATAGGAATGAACTTGGGGTTAATTCCCCCACATTTAAGCTACAAGTCTTTTAACAGTTAGGTGTTCTCATTGAATATAGTTCTTGAAATCTCTAATCATCTAGACTGAGTTTTCCGCTGTATTTAACTTATAAGATGCTTAAGTCTCATTCCCCTCCAAATTTACCACTAACTCTCAATTTAACCATTTAGTTAACGGATTTGTTTATCATTGACTTCACATGATCAAATTAGTTGAGAGTAGTTGTCTAATGGTATTAAGCCTTTGACATACAAGTCTAGATTTACCATTACACATTCTAATATGTGTCTTTTCAATCATATATTGACTTTAGCAACATAACATCTTGCTAACATAAGCTTTATCCATGTGATAACTATTAAGAATCCATTTTAATTCTAGTTATTTCATCTTAATCCTTTCAAATTTTATCAAGAATATCCACCTAATGACTTGTTTAACGACGAGTCCATTAATATTTCTTGAATTTTGAATTCATGGATCAATTTTACTAGAATATTTCCAAGTTTAACATATCGTTTATGGATTTAATCAACAAAATGACATAGTCAATATTGTTTAAATTCACACAGTTAAACTTTTGATGTCATTATCTTTGTGCTTGTTTCAAGTCTTATAATGACTTTAACAACTTGCACAATTTCTTTTAGTTTTCATTTCTTGAACCGTTTCACAACTTTGATCTATTTTATCCAAAGTGTCATTTGTTAATTTTAATGAATTTGACTTCAATGCTTGATTTTCATTGACTTTATTTTTCCTTTAACTTTTATATATATTTAAACTTATTGAACCATACATCACAAACCAATATGTACAATTGTTATAAACATAGCTTTTGAAACATAATTCACCATTAGGTGACCATTTTTCCTTTATTTGGTGTTTGGACTTTCTAATATGCGAAACACCCCATATTCACAAGTGTGCGTAGGCATATGATTCCATGTTAGAATAATTGATTACAAAACTTGTAAATTACAGAAAACAGAATAAAGAAACAGCATAGAAACAAAAATTATAAATTTGATTCTCGAAGTTGTTGCCCGAGTCGTGTGTGACACACTCTACTCAAGACAAATTCGCCTCCTCACCGAGTTGTGCTTGAGGTTCCACCGGACGTTTGCCTCCAGGATGAAACAGACTAACCGGACGGTTGGTGCACACTAGTACCTCCGGCGAATTGAAGGTATGTCTGTACGATATCACCATCGAATGCAAATGCAGGATGCCAAAGGAAAGATCGTTCAATATGATGCGCATTGGATAGAGGAGAGATTTTGAAAAAAATGTGTGTCAATCAGTTTGTGTTCTCTGCTTTCTATAGCTGCCAAGTAAGGATCAAAACTGATGATCAAATTAATTCCCGAAACTAAACATGTTTTAATTTCGTAATAATTTAATAATGACAATTACAACCTTTGAAATCATGTGGCAGTTACAGATTGTGGGAGTCATTTTTTGAATCACGTTTGAAAAAAAATTGCAAAAGGTGGGATAGCGCGAGTAGGCCAAATTATAGCTACATTCGTGTTCGCAGGAAGCGCACGCATATGAGTTCAGTAGCCCCAATCACATTGTGGACCTTGATTTGCAAACCCCCCCCCCACGCACCCGTTCGCGAGATAGAGCCTCTATGCTACACAATCTTACTCCTTACTAAAGTGTAGGAGTATATAAATTAGTCTGCTTTTACATTTCCTTTTAAAGTGGGATAACCACATTTTTCACTTCCAACCCACTTACTTTGAACCTTAATATATCATTCATCCCTCAACCATTTGAACAGGGTCGGCCCTTACTCAAGGCAGGTGAGGCCTGGGCCTCAGGCCCCCTAAATTTGCCATTTTTTTGGGGCCCCAAAATTTAGGGGTTTAGTGATAATATATCGGAAGTGAAGGGCCTCATTATAAAAAAAAAAAATTAGTTATACCCCTGAAAAAATACACAAAACCCCCCTCAAAATATATAAAAAAAAACCACCTATATAATGATTTGAAATTGCAAAAATCAGTACGCAGAACACATTTACAAACCTCACCCTTCGTAGTACGATTCGCCCGCAATTCGCCGTTGAAGACGCCACACGAAGACGAAGGTCGAAGGTCACGACTTACGGCGTCGGTCACGGCGGCGCTCCTTCTCCGTTCAGGCGCTCCGGAAGACCGGAGCTTCTCCTTCTCCGTTCACACTTCACGGCGTGACGGCGTGCCCTGTTCGCACTTTTCCCATCTGGGTTCTCTTCTCTCCTCAATCGACAATTTTAATCAAGGTAAGTCCCCCTTTTCAATTGATTGGTTTTGTAGTTTGTTTGCAATGGGTAGACGTCTCCTTTTTTTTTTTTTTTTTTAAATTTGGATTCTTTTTGTTTAGTTTTGTGTGAAATTATTTTAGATATGCATTTTGGTGAATCTTTAATGGTGACTTTGTAAAATTAAATTTATTAGGCAGGATGATGATTTAGGATATTTAGGGTTAGGGCTTTTTATTCTAGATTAGGAATTTAGGGTTAGAGCTTTTGATTTAGGGTAAAATTAAATTTATTGAATGTGTTCTTGGGTGAAGTATGTATATGACATATAATTATTAGGGTATGCCTTTCTGTTCTTAGGGATAAGTTGGTGCTCAAATTATATCCCCATATAGAGGTAGTGAATTGTGGGTTGAGAGAGAGAGAGAGAGAGAGAGAGCATCTCACAATTTACTATCTCTGAAAGCATAAATGTAACAAAGTTACATCTGCATCTGCTCATAGCGTGAACATTTTGGTGAGAAGGGAACTACAGGGTGAATCTTTACATGTTGAAGGTTTGCCTAAGACACCTATACTCACATTTGGCTGCTAAATTGTGTACCTCTCGAATCAGAATCTAAGTCTATGAACTTGCAGTTTGAAACAGAATCCCTGTTCAGATAAAAAAAAAAACTTGTCCATCATCACTTCTTGAATCAACAAAAGCAAGAATCAACATAATACCATACCATTTAACATTTCTTTAAAATAGAAGTGCTGAACTTGAACTTAATAAGATAAATAATGAGATTCAGTTTAATATGATGAAAGAATGATATGGGGCTAAACTGGAGTGATCTGGGTGGTGGCCGTTCGGAGGCTGATCAAATGCAAGCAAAAAGGTTCAATTTCGAGTGAGGTGCTAGACGCAAAGGCAAGCTTGAATTCTTGAATTAGGTCCCAGAGTTGCTGATGGTTGAAAAGTCACAGGTTATTGACTTGCAGTAACAGTAATAATGATGATGACTACGATGATGAAAACCACAACGACAATGATAATTCTATCTATAAATACTTAGTTGTGCAAACTGAAATTATTGTTATCAGAACAGTGAAAAGGCCCCATCTAAGTTACCGGCCTAGGGCCCCGAATATCACAGGGCCGGCCCTGCATTTGGATAAATGAATATATGATTTAAATGTTCTCATGTAGTATAACACAAACCTACAATCAATTTGGTCATTTGACAAACAACCCATTTAGGAAATAACTTATTATTTTCTTTAAACACACCCTATTTTTCTAACATTCCATATTTCATATGAACATTTCATTATTTTCTTGGGGAAGCCTTTGCAAAAGGTAATTATTTTCAAAAGTATACTCACTCCCACATTTTTTGGGTAGCTGTAAGTACCCCAATCTGGATCACACCCTTTCAAACACACGGGAAGCACCGCAGACTCATCAACGCAGTCTCGACGACCTCTGGCACTCAAAACCCTCTCAAAGCCCCCAGCCAAACCAAGGGAGGAGCCTTTCTGGGATAAAAAGGGACAAAAGGACCTTTTGGGAATTTTCAGGAAATTGGAAAAGCAATAATGGTCCGTACGGACCTCTTTGCTTTAATAATTACTGAATCCTCTTAAAGTCCACAATATTCCCTCAAATCCCGGGGAAAATGATTACCCCCCTGCAGAGTTGGTCCGTACGGACCTCTTTGCATGTCAACTTGGTCCGTACGGACCTTATTGCCTGAGGAACATCATAATTGCAAATATTCCTCCATCATCACAGATTCCCTCAAATCGAGGAAAACCAAAAGTCTGGATTACCAGGAAGGTCCGTACGGACCTCTTTGCACCAAATCTGGCACTATAAATAGAGGGCTCCCCCTCCTCATTTTCACACACCTCCCACTTCTCTCTTCCTCCCTAGGCCTTCTGGCTTCCCCTCTAAGTCCTTCCGAGGCATTCCCGGCCCCTTTCGGATCCTTCCGAGGCCTTCCGAGCCCCCTCGTGGTGCTCCGAAGCCTCCCCGAGCGCTCCCGAGACGCTCCCGCGCTGCCCCGAGGCACACTCGAGGTACTCTGAGGCCCCTCGTGGTACTCCGAGGCCTTGCCTGGTCTTTCCACGGTGTCCCGGCTCTTTCCGAGTCAAACCGGCGATCCCAAACCACGCCGAAACTCTGCCCGAGTGACTCCTGCCATCCCAAACCGCGCCGAACCTCTGCCCGAACGCAGCCTGCAACATCAACTCACGCCGAAACTCTGTCCGCAGACAACCGGTCCCTTCCTAAAGCAATCCCGATCCGTCTAACGCTACTCCGACCTCAAACACTATTCCCCAGCGGAAGACAGACACAAACCAACATTGGTAAGGCTTCCTTCCATTACTATTTCAATACATCTCCATACATAGCATACAATGTAGACATCCGATACAGCATGCATTTTTAAAAGCACACACACACAACATTTAAAGGATATTAGGGGTATCCGAAAGACTCGTTTTACGAGGCGACTCGGGTGAGCTCTAATATTCTAATATTCTCTTCCCGAGGAGTCATCTGACCTCCGAACTCAAAATCTCATCACACAAAAACAGTTTAAAATTATCTTTAAGCGATGCCCTTTTTCAATGTTTTGGGCTTAATAAAAACGGCGTGGCGACTCTACGAATGCGAAAACAAAACGGCGAGACACCGCTCCAACGCGAAAGATGCCAGATGCCGGGGCGCGAGCCTCTCGGATCCGGGTAATTTCAGTTGGCGACTCCGCTGGGGACTTTTTGTTTTATAATCTTTTTAAACAAAACAAAAGATTTTTAAAACGATGATGAGGTCAAACTTTCATTTTACCCCTTCCTTTAAGCTTGTTGTGTGTGTGTGTGCACGTGCTTCGTTTTTATTTTACAAATAAAAATACAAAAAATGCATCAATATACATCTGTGCATACATTTAAAATTCTTCAAAAACTTCTGTTTTACTCGGAAAAGAATTTTAGAGACCAGCACTACTCGCACTTTCTTTGCCTCGGTTACACCGCACACTACTCTCTTGCCTCGGTTACACCGCACGCTACGCGCACTTCTTTGCCTCGGATACCGCACACTACAACCCTCAACCCGGAGTGGTCTCGGTTGCGATCCGTTTGGTCTTCCTAGGCCTCTTGGACGCGCACGGGATCATTCCAAACATCCCATCCTAGCCAAGCGTCAACCACACGTTTGAGTCTTGAGTCACACTCTGTCCCGGACTCGGTTGGTTTTACCCGATCCGTGTCATACGGCCTGGATACATATACCATGCAGGCCATTTTTTCGAGTCAAGGCTCGGTACTCAAGATCCCTTGCGCAAGCAAGCGATGAAAGGTCATGCTAAAATCTTGACTGATCTTGATTTTCGGCTACACCCAGGACGATGTTCCGTCCCGGATATACATCCATGCTCACATGACACCATGTCATCACGCCTTTGATACGTCAGCCATGACAATATGACCCGGCCAACGCCTAACGTCACGGATCCCTTGCGCAAGCAGCAAAGAGAAGGTCATGCCGAGCTCTTGACCTGATCTTGACTTAGTGGCCGGCTTGGTTCACTATTCACATGGCTAACGCATCAAAACGAACATGACAGGCTCGGTCCTTAGGTTCGATTTTTCTTTTAGGCCGGTGGAAACTGCTTGCACTATAGGACCCTCGCCTGGGGCTGTCCACCCTGGGATGTCGAAATACAGGTGCAAAACGAGGGGCTTATAGCCGCACAGATGGTCTCCACTGACCCAGGATCTAGCATAGTTGCGAAAAAGAAGAGCAATCTTTTCCAACCTACCTAGGATTCTGAGAAAATACTATTTTAAGTAAATTAAAACAACAAAAAAAAATCATAAATAAAAGAAACGGAAACCGCGTGCCACGTCAGCTTTCCCCCTTTTATCCCGTTAGGCCATTCCTGTGTCTAAACCTTGCCCATCACCCCCTCCAGCGAACCGAGAGTGGTTGAGAATACCCGGGAGCCGCCTTTTCAGTATCGAGGTCACAAGGTCCGATAGCCCTTCCAGTTCAACGGTCTGCACCGTCCGCTACTCTCCCATGACGGGATCAACAGATAACAGTGAGGGAAACGGAACCCCGCCACTAAGGAACCTCCAGACAATGGAGGAGGTTCTGCGAGCCTTCGAAACCATCAAGAAGCGCCAAGAGGAACAACAAGCCTGGATCGTAGACACCTTGCGTCTTCGAGGAACAGTTGCAGTTCCCCAACCTGACGGAACCTTTGTTCTCATAGAGGACGAAGACATACCAGCTCCCCCGGTCTCTCAAAGCTATCAGCAAGTTCCGCCTCCGCCAAGTTACGAGATCCCAGCAACGCTAAGCAGCTCTCGCTCGAAGCTCCCTTCAGGCGTCAGTCAAGCAGCTCCGGCATGCCCGCCTCGGCCTGATCGGTTTCGGCTCTGCACATCAAGCTCGGTACCAACGGCACACCTACGTGCCTGCTCCGCCAGATCCCAATGCATCTCGGTATCCCCCAGGATTCAATCCTTTGCCTCTATACGAGCCTCGCAACCACAATCAAAAGTCCCCATGCTTACCGGGGACGGGCATCGGCGGATATCCCGACATCTCAAGTTTGCCACACTGCCCCGGTCCCGCTAGTGGGGCTAACGAATCATTTCCCAGGTTCCCAAACCTGACCCTTAGCGGACCTGGCAATCACGCCTCAACTCAACACCCCGGGGTATGGGTTGGTATACACTCAACTACCTCCCCAAGACTCCCGAATGGCGATTCCATCGGCCCAATCCACCCCCATCTTCGGTTTCGTCACTGAAAACGGTAACCCACCTCGAGCAGTGATCCTCACATGGCTTGGCTGATCGAACAAATGAAAGACATGCAAGGCAAGCTAGCTAGTTCTCGGAAGGACTCCCTCCCCTGCCTGCGATCCGAACAAAGTGGTCCCTCTCCCTCCAAAGTTCGGGATGCCGGAAATGGAAAAGTTTGACGGGACAGAATGCCCAAAACCCACATCGACACCTAGGTCACTGGGTATGAGAGCCAAAGGGGCAACCCCTCAACGGATGGCGAGATCACTTTCGGCATTCCCTCAAATCCGCGGCACTAGGGTGGTTCCTCAATGTGAAGAGCGGAAAACCGCTCCACATGGGATCGAGATCGGTGAAATCTTCTGGAGAAGTACCGCGCCAACCTTGAATGGGAGACAAACCGCCATGACACGCAAGCCACCGAATAAAAGGATGACGAACCGGTGGGCGAGTTCTACAAAAGATGGAATCGGGAAGCTAAGCGAGATAATGGATCCACTTTTCAAAGAAGAGCGAGATGGACATCTTCCATTCACTGCCTCGAAGCCATCTTTGAGGACCTTAATCGGCCACCATTTCTATCCGGATCTCCGTGCCATGGTCAACGCCGGGACAAAGTTCAAAAAGACTACGAGTCTTCAAAAGGCAACATCAACCCTGCCTCATCTTACCGCTATCGAACAAACACAGCAACTTCAACTCCTGCCCGACCAAAGGAAAGGAAGCGGCGGAACAAGACACTACATTCGAACGGAGCTCCAGTAAACCGCGATCAAGCGGCCCCGAAGAATAACAATCCCCCTCGCTTCCCACGGTTCCAACATTTAGATAACCTTGAAATGCCCTTGGGTCAAGTATTAGAAGCTTTGGTGAAGCGAAATCTTCTCAAACCACTCGAGAATTTCCAACCAAAGACTCCCAAACCCAGCATGGATATGAGCAAGCAACTGCGCCTTCCACAACTACCAGGCCACACCACCGACAATTGCTTTGTGCTCAAGCGGGTGGTCCGGGGGGCTCATTGAGGAGGGAAAATTGGAACGCCCCGTGGTCCCAATACCATCGGAAATCCATTCCCAGGAGCAGGGGTAAACTCAATAGCCTTTGACGAAACTCCAAGCGAGAGCGGACCCCTGCAATTTCCGAAACCGTCGGCACATCTTTGTCCCGCTATATTTGGGAGCGTGAAACCAGAGTCAAAAGATCTCGTGACCAGGGAATTCCGACAAGAACGCCCAAGGGCAGCTGTCTCCCTACGATCTTTGCCCCGGCCAAGGCACACGAAATGGATGGATCGAACGTTCCCCGAGAAGGGCGGAGTCCAACGGTAGCACGGGAAGCGGTTTAGCCTTCACGAGACGATGACTTGCCAATATGTGAGAATCGGCACAACGAAGCCCTCCTCATCCTCATAAAAATAGAGATGTTCTTCCTCCCGAACGTCTTGATTGATAACGGCTCCGCGATCGACATCATCGCTTTGAGCACACTGAAACGACTCCGCATCGACCGTTCTACGATAAGGCCTTCACCTCGGGTAATCCGAGCCTACGATTCCAGCTTTGCACGACCAATCGTAGGAGTCATCAATTTGAGGATCCAATTCGACGTACAAGCGGAGTCGGTAGAGTTCCAAGTCGTGGAAATCAAACCAACCTTCTCTGCCTTGCTGGGACGGCCTTGGATACATCAGATGAAAGCGGTATCATCTACTCTTCACCAATGCGTGAAATTCATCAATGCCAATGGAGCGATCGAAGTGATCCGCGGAAGCAGTGCAATGGCGAGTGCTTGGCCAGCAAGCTATGACCCGGAAGAAGGTCCCGACATGACCGAATACTCTTCCCAGATGATTCTCCTACCTGTCCCGCTACGAAGTGGATCCTTACATCCACGCTCTAAGCCGCGACGAGTGGAAATCGAAGAACTCATGGGCCGGGATGACAACTCGACATATGCGGCGTGAAGAATGCTTAAGAGAGGATCAAGAGATGGACGCCCTAATGGAGATTGATCGAGGAGTAGACCCTTACTTCGCCGAAAACCCTCTTGCAACCGGCTCATCACCGATCCCGTGCAAGACAACCCTCTAGCCAGACACTCTCGGATCTTACGGGGACGGCCATCACGGCTTAGTTCAATTCAACATTCGGTGTCAGGCACGGATGAACAGTGGCGCAACCTCCTCCAAGGCTTAATCGGGGAAGGAGATATAGCATGCCCGCTCGAATCAAACATTGTAAACGTCGTCCAAGCAAAGATCCCGAGATAAAGAGGCAGATTCTATGAAAGTGATCAACATCGGCAAGAATCAACTCCGAATCGGCGAATGCTTCGCCCTCCTAGAAGTAGCTCTCAGCGACTTCAATCATAAAAAACCCCCAAGGACTGGTGGCAACACTAATGGAGGGACATCATCGGAGGAGCGACCAAAAACCTCCGCAATCTGGTTTGAAATCGAACCGCATGCAAGCTACTTTCCGGGACTCATGCCAAGTGGAAGATTGGCCACTGAACCGGCACCACTCCCTCTAGAGCTACGGCCATCCGAGAGTAATGAAGCTGGTCCAATCCTCGTCGCCTATAGTCTAGCTTCGAGTCTTGTTGTCTATGTATTCACATCTTTTGAGTCTTTTGACGGCTTTACGCCCGACGATTGTGAATCTTTGATCAACAATGTACAATCTTCACGCTTTCAATAAAAGGTCCGACCTTCCTAAAAATCATTTCATTGCATCTTTAACATATGATGACATTAACTAATCAAAACAGTTAATAACAATTCATCTATACAAAAGGCAAACACATAAATTAAATAAATGCATCAAGCAAACATTTAAGCATGTTGTCAAACGAGGGAAAAACAGGAGCCCAAGCCGCTGAGAAGGTTTTAATCACAACGATTTGCAAGATTCTTTGAAGAGACGAAAGAGACGCAAGTCCGACGCCATTTCCGGCACAAACCCAGATTTTCCAATACCTCAAGAACGGAAATCACCTTCATGAACAAGGAAGACCCACACGGGAGGGTCAAAACCAAGAGCATCATGGCCCTAAAATGCCTTGCCTCTCACTTCGTCATCCTCGGGGACATGCTATACAAGAAACGCTACCATGGGCCACTCCTACTGTTGCATCGGCCAAGAAGAAGGCAGACAAGTTCATGAACGAAGTCCACAATGGGGCTTGCGGTCCCCACATGAACGCGAGCCACGATGCAAATCATTCTCGGGATGGGCTACTACTTGGATCTCCATGGAGCGGATTGCATCCACTTTGTCCGAAGCTGCGACAAGTGCCAACGGTTCTCCAACCTCAATCATCTACCTCCCACGATCTCTCTTGCATGACTACACCTTGGCCATTTGCCACTTGGGGAATTGACGTCATCGGGAAAATCGCTCCGCCGAGCGGCAACGGTCACGAGTTCATCTTAGTAGCCATCGACTACTTCACCAAATGGGTCGAAGCCAAGTCCTACAAGGTACTCACCTCCAAGAAGGTCGCGCATTTCCTCAAGGAAAACATCATCTGCCGATACGGCATCCCAAATGAGGTCATATCGGACAATGGCTCACACTTCGAAGGGGAATTCGACGGTCGATGGCTGAATGCAAGATCACACGCCACAAATCTTCTCCCTGTCGGCCACAAACAAACGGCGCCGTGGAAGCGGCAAACAAAACCCTCGAACGGATCATCAGAAAAATGACCACCCGAGGACGAGATTGGCCCGAAGCTGCACCTTGCACTTTGGGGCTACCGCACATCGATCGAAACGGCCACGGGAGAAACCCCATTTGCCACGACATACGGGATGGAAGCGAGTCCTTCCCGTTGAATTGGAAATTCCCTCGCTCCGAGAGTCTTTGCCGGAAAATGACGTCAACGAAGTTGAATGGCTCAAGCCGACATGATGAATTGGCTCACGCTAGACGAGCTGACGCATCAAGGCTATGGAACACGTCCGAGCCTATCAGCGAGGATGGCTAGAGCTGACAAGAAAGTCGAGTCTGAGACATCGGGGAAGGCGATCTTGTACTCAAAGAAAAGCCTCCCACTCGAACTAACCCACTGGGAAAATGGGAACCCACATGGATCGGCCCTTTCGTGGTACAAAAGATCTTCTCGGAGGCGCCATGAAGCGACGGACCTAGACGGCAATCCCTTCATGAATCCGGTCAACGGAAGCAAACTTCGCGAGATACTTCGCCTAAAGAAGAACAGCGTGCATCTCTTGGCACTCCATGTAGTGTCGAACTACGCGGACTGAGCCCTCTAGTCCGGAGACGTAGGCAACCTTAATTGGTCCGGTCTAAAAATACACAAAAGTCAAAAAGTTTGAATGTCAATCAAGACCTCCATCAAGCTACGCACTTTTCAAGAACACGCCCCAACAGTCACCTTGACCAAGTCAAACGACGGCGGCAACATCAAAGGACATCCGAGGGTCACTTTCCGGCATCAAGCAGGCGACTCGTATGCGCTTCGAAGCCGAGGGCTGGTCTTCGCCCTCACGCGCTTCAAAAAAAAAAAAAAAAGAGAGAGCTCGAGCAAGGGCTCACACAAAAAAAAAACAATAAATAAAAAAAACAAAAGGAGCTCAAGCAGAAGCTGCGAAAAAGAGGTCAAGAGCCCGACGCCAACAAGAGGCAAGGAAGCTGCGGAAAAGACCGTCAAAACGACTTGTCAAGGGATCACTCAACCTCTCAGCCAAGCACAAAGCCTAAGCAAAAGGGATTGCCGTCATAGCCCAGGCCTTCGGTCCCGCAAATGCAACGAGAAAAGTCCAGGACGGGACGCGGAGACAAAGTGCCTGACAGAAGCAAAGGCAAACAAGAGATCTTGCGTCTCGACAAAGCTTTAAAAGTAAATCACAAATCACTAACGGTTACAACATTTCTTGATGAGTTCAAGCACGGTCTACTCTCAAGTTCACAACATGCTAAAAGACAGCTTAATACATTTAACTAATAATGTGTTTGCAATGCAATGAATGGATACCTAGGAGGTCATTCCGCGCCATCTGCGCTTGTCCCCTCGCCATTCTTTCCTTTCTTCCCTCGTCCCCGGCGAGTCTTCTTCGCTCACGTGAACCAACTCTGCGTCTCTCGGTCAGAGATCGGGGGTCCTCCCGTAGAGTCAAACAATCCGGTAGCTCTCGGGGCTTCATTCGCCGTGCTTCGGCTCGGATCTCCTCCTGCGAGTACGCAAAAGAGGACCTCTCCCAGGTCGGTCGGTCAACTCAGGTCTCGTAGTCAAACAAAGTGTCTCCCGTCACATCGAAAGGGTCGAGACCGAGGCTTCGGCACTCCTAAGGCAATAGCTACTACGGCAGCCGGGTCCCAGAATCGCTACACGCTTGCTCTCCAAGCCACTTGGGATCGCCCGACATCTCGCTCATACCGGGCCAGTGCTGAGTCGTCAATACGACAGCTCCCCGACGTCTAAGGAGAACCACGGGAGGGAAAGCGGAATACTTCCATACCTCGGAAAATACAAGAAGGCACACGAAGCCGCCATACAAAGAGGAACTATCTCCGCGGTAGCAAGGTCATCCCGGCCAACAAAGGCTCCTGCTTCATCCCAAACCTGCCGGAAAACAAGCGACGGAATATAGAAGGAGGACCAAGATAAACCTGGAACTCGACAACGTAGGACCCTTCTGCAAGATCCTCCTAGTCTCGATCCTCCGGTGCGGAACCCACCAGCGGATTTGATGCGTACCAAGATGTGCCATCCATCTCTCCCGGGCGGGTGATCCATATCCAACACAAGAGGTCGCTGAGCAAATGACCACGGGCTAAACGACGTCGGAGCCTCGGGCATGGCCTGAAGTCTCTCTCGCAGCCACAAGGTGAGCAAAGCGGGGCTTCCCCCCCTCATGAAACGATCCCCAGTCGCCAGACGGTCGATACCATGAAGAGTCTCCCCCAGCACCAACGGGACAATATCCTCTCCAGCTCTGCAGTGCCCTACCACATCTAGCAAAGCCCCATCACAAATGCCAAGGGAGCTGACCATGAAAAGCGTCGCCATCACGCACAAGGCAAATGCGTCCCAAGAGACATCACTCTCCTCATCAACCATGAACCGCTCCGGCAGCGCAGAAATGTCAATATGACCCGAATCAAGGATCATGCCCTGCACTTCTTCCAACGAAGTACGAAGAAAGCCTGCAAGCTTCACGCTCACCGCAGCACCACCAATCAAAGGAAGCGAGATGGCCTCCACCTCCGGTCCCCCCATCAAAGCCCGAAAATCCTCAAAAGTGGGCACCATTTCATTGTAGGAGAAACAGTACACGTGCCTCCTAACATCCCAGAACTTCGCGGCAGCCCGCAACAAATCCCAATCAGGAACCAACTCCTTAAAAGACCAAATCGAGCAAAGACAAAACCTTACCTCGAAAGCCCGTCTCTGATGCCTCATACGGCACCGCATCCACGTTTTCAACTGCTCAAGGAAGTGTGCTTGCCTCTCCTGCGAAAGCCTCGGCAAAATTCTAGGGACGTACGAAGAATCCATGGCAAAAATGGAGGTTCCTAGAGAAAATGGGGAAGAAAGCTCGAAAATGGCTGCAAATGGGGAAATGGGGAAGAACCAGACACTGGAAAGCATTATCTCCTTCCCAAAAGCAAGGTTGGTCCGTACGGACCTCTTTGCATGCTAGGTATGTCCGTACGGACCTCCTTGCAAACAGAACCCATTTCCCGGCAAAGCGGTACAACAACCGTCCTCCAAAACCTTGCTCCAAGCGCAACATTGGCCAAAGCCATTCCCGCAAACATACACTACCCAGCACGCTCTCGGCCACGTGGCATGCCTGAAAATATAATAATAATAGCAACCATTTCTAGGACAAATCCAGGAATCCCAAAAATGACATTACATCTTAAAATAAAATCCGTTTGCCGTTCAAATACGAGTGTTTTATTACAGGTACATCAAATGAATGTCATTTGCTAAAAAAAAAAAAAAAAAGAGAAGATATGGAAAGAGGAAAGCAAATGAACCCTAATCCGACTCTTCAAAGCATCATCATCATCCTCGCCGAGGTCCTCCCGAGAGAGAAGTCGGGCATCCTGTGAACTCGCCCGCCACGTCCCCGTCATCGTAGTACCGAGCCTCGCCGGGAGGCCGCCACTCAAAGTAATCCGAAGGATCAAATCCGACGAAAGGATCGAAGAAAGAAGGCTCACGAGGATCCTCGCCTCTGCTGCATCACGAGGAGGGAAGAGCGATAAAAGGGCGCCTCGGAACTCCAGAGACGTCCCGGCATCCATGCTATGCCGCCCTCAAAGGTCCCTCCTGCTGCGGCTCCGGCTCGGCTCTAGGCGGAGGAACGTCTACGAGAATGCCTCGAAGGCATAGGCTGGGTACGTTGTGCACGCGTCGCGAAGACCGACAAGAAATCTTCGACGCCATCTTTTCGCAAACGACCTCATCGCCACGTAACGGCGAGTCGGCATATCATAGGCTCTCCTGGGACTCCGCAGCGCTGGCCAAGGGAAACGCTCGTAATACGGTTTACACTCGACAACAAAAAGAGAAAAATGCGTAAAAGATGCCAAGATGGAAAAAATTGACCACACTCGCGATCTGTCGGGATCCACTCGGTATGCGGCGGGGAGCTGCCGAAACGGGTACGCAGAACGCCCTCCGCCTCGACCCGTCCCCACGGACATATGTGAAATCCGGCCTCGGTATCGGAACCTCTGGGGAGCCTGCGGGCCGGCCTCTCTCTCCCTCGCCGATACTGCCGGCGTCCTCGGCTTCCTCCTCACGAAGGCCCCGTACTCCCTCTCCATACAAGATAAAATCTCGGCGCCACACCGCCAAGGTACCTCTCAAAATCGAGCACATCCATGTCCAGGGAATCAAGCATCCCAAAGGGAGGGTCCCTCGGAGCCACGGGAAGCACACCGGGGCCATGCCGAGTAAGACCCGCTCCCAGTGTACATGACGTCGCGGGTCAAGCCCCGCCGCATCTTCATCTTTTGTCGCCTCGGGAGCCCTCGAACTCATCACCCTCATACCGAGCCCACGGGAACAAAACAAACCCCTCCGGGCTACCCCTCTCCGTACGCTCTCGCACATCCCCGTAGGCAATGGTGAGCTTCCGCTGGTCCTCCTCTTCCTGCGCCGTACGAGCCCGGCCCAAAGCCATAGCGGGATACGCGGCAACAGCCCGGTGATCTCTATCCCACGGGAAACACCGAAAAACCTCATAGAACCACACTGTGACAAAAACGAGAAAAGGCTCGGTCAAAAGAAAACGTGGAAACGACAAGTTGCTAAATCAAAACAACAATGAGCTCATACCTCCAAAGCAAAGTCAACAGGGCCCCAATGAGCGCGCCACACTCAAGCACTGCCATCAAAGTAAGCCGAGCTCCTTCCCCAAGTCAAAAGGGAATCCTTGCAAGCCTACAAGGCCACGATAAATCCCGAACGGATGAACACGGCAGCCCATCGTAAGTCCAACCTTTTCCCAACGGACAAAGCACGAGACAACTAAACTTCTCAGCTCAAGGCGGCCGTACCTCGCCACCGCCGCCCGAGGAAGACGATTCAAAGTCCTCCCGGCGTGGCATGAACCGCCGCCGAAGACGATTCAAAGTCCTCCGCGTGGCACCAACCGCCGCCGAAGAAGACGATTCAAAGTCCTCAGGCGTGGCACCAACCGCCGCCAGAAGACGATTCAAAGTCCTCCAAAGATGGCACCAGCCGCCGAGAAGACGATTCAAAGTCCTTTCGCGTGGCACCAACCGCCGCCGAAGACAATTCAAATTCCTCCGCGTGGCACCAACCGCGCCGGAAGACGATTCAAAGTCCTCCCAGGCGTGGCACCAACCGCCGCCGTAAGACGATTCAAAGTCCTCCAGGCGTGGCACCAAAACCGCCGCCGAAGACGATTCAAAGTCCTCACGCGTAGCAACTGACCACATTCGAAGGCGATTCAAGTCCTCACACTATCCCACGCCGCCGAAGAAGGCTTTAAACCACTCGGTCCGGAAGACCGTATAAACCTCCTAAATCACTATCTCCGGCCCGGAAGGCCTTAAACCACCCGATTAGGAAAATCATAAAATTTCCATCCCAGGACACCACCACGTCCTCACGATTGACCTCGACGGTCACCACATCCCAGGACACCACCACGTCCTCACAATTGACCTCGGCGGTCACCACATCTTAGGACACCACCACGTCCTTACCATTGACCTCGGCGGTCACACAACACCTCAGGGCACCATCACGCCCGCATGCACTCACAGATTCATCACCTCTGAACTACGACCAGGCTTGATTCCCGCCAGGGATACGTAGGAATCCTATCACAGGGTCCAGCCATCGACCCATGCGGTCACCCAGGACACCACCACGTCCTTACCACTGACCTCGGCGGTCACACAACACTCCAGGGCACCACCACGCCCGCTCACTTTGCGACCTCCGAACTACGACCAGGCTTGATTCCCGCCGAGGATACGTAGGAATCCTATCACGAGGGTCCGGCCATCGACCCATGCGGTCACCCAGACACCACCACGTCCTTTACCACCGGCGACCTCGGCGGTCATACAACACTCCAGGGCACCACCACGCCCGCACTCACAAGATTTCACGACCTCTGAACTACGACCAGGCTTGATTCCCGCCAGGGATACGTAGGAATCCTATCGCAGGTCCCGACCATCGACCCATGCGGTCACCCGGGACACCACCACGTCCTTACCACCGACCTCGGCGGTCACACAACACTTCAGGGCACCACCACGCCCGCACTCACAGATTTCACGACCTGCGAACTACGACCCGGGCTTGATTCTCGCCAGGGATACGTAGGAATCCTATCACGGGTCCGGCCATCGACCCATGCACTCACCCGGGACACCACCACGCTCTACCACCGACCACCTCGGCGGTCACACAACACTTCAGGGCACCACCACGCCCGCATTCACAAAACACTCACCCTACACCCGGAACTACGATCGGGCTTGATTCCCGCCAGGAGATACGTAGGAATCCTATCACAGGGTCCGGCCAATCGACCTAAACGGTCACACAATAAGACACCACCACGTCCTCACACCGACCTCCCCGGCCACTTTATCTCCGGCACGCGATCCAGTTAGGACCACTTATCTTATCGGCGACCCAGCTTCTTTCATAAGCGACGTCGTCGAGGGCTTCGTAAGTACCCCAATCTGGATCACACCCTTTCAAACACACGGGAAGCACCGGACTCATCAACGCAGTCTCGAAGACCTCGGCACTCAAACCCCGGTCAGGCCAAGGGAGGAGCCTTTGCGGGATAAAAAGGGACAAAAGGACCTTTTGGGAATTTTCAGGAAATTGGAAATGCAATAATGGTCCGTACGGACCTCTTTGCTTTAATAATTCTTGAATCCTCTTAAAGTCCACAATATTCCCTCAAATCCAGGGAAAATGATTACCCCCTGCAGAGTTGGTCCGTACGGACCTCTTTGCATGTCAACTTGGTCCGTACGGACCTTATTGCACAGGGAACATCATAATTGCAAATATTCCTCCATCATCACAGATTCCCTCAAATCGAGGAAAACCAAAAGTCTGGATTACCAGGGAGGTCCGTACGGACCTCTTTGCACCAAATCTGGCACTATAAATAGAGGGCTCCCCCTCCTCATTTTCACACACCTCCCACTTCTTTCTTCCTCCCTAGGCCTTCTGGCTTCCCCTCTAAGTCCTTCCGAGGCATTACCGGCCCCTTTCGGATCCTTCCGAGCCCCCTCGTGGTGCTCCGAAGCCTCTCCGAGCGCTCCCGAGACGCTCCCGCGCTGCCCCGAGGCACTCTCGAGGTACTCTGAGGCCCCTCGTGGTACTCCGAGGCCTTGCCTGGTCTTTCCACGGTGTCCCGGCTCTTTCCGAGTCAAACCGGCGATCCCAAACCACGCCGAAACTCTGCCCGAGTGACTCCTGCCACCACAACGCACGCCGAACCTCTGCCCGAACGCAGCCTGCAACATCAACTCACGCCGAAACTCTGTCCGCAGACAACCGGCCCCTTCCTAAAGCAATCCCGATCCGTACCGGAACGCTACTCCGACTTCAAACACTATTCCCCAGCGGAAGACAGACACAAACCAACATTGGTAAGGCTTCCTTCCATTACTATTTCAATACATCTCCATACATAGCATACAATGTAGACATCCAATACAGCATGCATTTTTAAAAGCACACACACACACACACAACATTTAAAGGATATTAGGGGTATCCGAAAGACTCGTTTTACGAGGCGACTCGGGTGAGCTCTAATATTCTAATATTCTCTTCCCGAGGAGTCATCTGACCTCCGAACTCAAAATCTCATCACACAAAACAGGTTTAAAATTATCTTTAAAGTAATGCCCTTTTTCAATGTTTTGGGCTTAATAAAAACGGCGTGGCGACTCTACGAATGCGAAAACAAAACGGCGAGACACCGCTCCAACGCGAAAGATGCCAGATGTCGGGGCGCGAGCCTCTCGGATCCGGGTAATTTCAGTAGCCCTTAACTTATCAATAAAGTCATCGTTTCGTTCATCAACACATTTGAGTACATGGTGAACATTTTTTTAATACAACAAATCCTTGAGTTGTTTCATATAAATTTCCTCTTCTAAATCTCCATTTAGAAAGACTATTTATATCCATTTAATATACTTAAAGATTTCGCAAAGCAGCAATTACAAATACAATTTTTATTCTCGTGATAAGAGAATAAGTGTAAAAGTAATCAAGGTATTCTTTTTGCTTGTAACTCTTAATTACAATTCTAGCCTTGTACTCAATAATGGTTCCCTCGAACTTCATTTTTCCTTTCTGAAAATTTCACTTATATACTAGTGGTTTACTACTTTGGGGGTACTTCCACTAGTTTCCAAGTGTGATTTCTAAGATAAAATCAATCTCAATTTTAATACATTTTTCCATAAAATTTCTTTCGAATCGCTCAATGCATGTATGACTTTGTGATTCGCTTTCTAGAATGTAGGTTAGAAAATCTTGGTTATAAAATTTTCTTTTCCTATCATTTGCTATATCGAGGTCCTACCTGTTATTCATCATTTCCTCATGATAAGTTCATCTTTTTCTATTGAATCATGAATCCGTTTAAATGAGTTTGCCTCGTCTCTTCATCTACATAGAAACATATTCTCAAATAAAGAAGCATTGCATGATTTCATTATAGTATTCTTGTATATAAATGGAATCTTGGATTCATACACATGAATATACATTGAATCTTGGATTCATACACATGAACTCTATAAACACTACTATTGCAAGCATACTCAACAAATATGCAATCAATAGTATTTAGTCTAACTTATACACAAACTACACTTAGTTGTGTTTTATCACTATGTCTTTATTAAGTTTATTTCCAACTTTTCTTTTAAAGAAATAATATTCAACATTTTGCTTTTTAACAAATAAGGGTAAAGGTATAAAATCATACCATCATGTGTGTGAATAATAATCACACCTCAAACATCAATATGCATTGATTATAACTTCAAGCACATATTGATAAGTCTTATTTGTATCTATTTTGACCATATAACAAGATTCATTCTCATTAGTGATCAATTGAACACCCTTCAATTTCATTCATTCAAAAATCATGAATATCATTCTTGATAAAATCACCGTTGTCTATCAAGACACAAGGTATATGCTTGTCTTTTTCAAATAAGTTTTGACTTTTCAAACAACATGGACTAACTCTATCATTGTCTTAAATATATATATATGTTCAACCTTATTAGCTTTCTGTCACTGGAAGAATTAGACAACTTATTCTCCAATTCTCTATTTTCTTTTCCAACACAAAAACGAATAGCAAGCACCTCAATATTCATTTCTATTCATTTATGTTTTAGGTGATTCTTGAAAATTTTTCATGTAGGAAACAATTTTTCAATTATTGTCATCAGTTGAGAATTTCACACAACACCCTGCACTGGACATGGTTTTCATTAAAAACTATTTTCAATTCTTCCATTTTGATTTTTATGTTCGGTATATAAAGTCCACTATTTTAAAAACAATGAAGTGGATCACACAATGAATTTCATTGCACCCGCATTATCGGTTTTATATTTATTGTATAAAGACTCCCACAATTCTTTTGCCGTTTTCTTGCTATTATGTATTTTTTATAACAAATCCGACAATCCGTTAAGTATATAATTTCGGCAATAGAAATTTGCATGTCTCAACCGCACTCACGGTTTGAACATCTGTCTCATTTTCACCCAACTTTGTAGGATCTTCCATAAGAAACCTCTCTAAGTTAAATGCCATCAAGTAGACATCTTTTGTTGCTATCGCTTAAAGTTGAGGCCAACACAAGTTTCTAACTTCTCACTATGGTGATCCAGAATACTTGAAACAACCTCATTCGATTAGAGATTTTTCTCCACACAAAGAGCATTTTCCAAACATTGGCCTAATTTTCAAAAATCATAATTTTGTTATTACAAATATAATTCTCTAACTTAATTAGAGAATTCAGTCCAAGAATAAATTGTTAATTTAATAGGAGAATTAACACAATTTATTTCTTATAATCACTTATATTTATAAATCTCTAAATTCCTTATGAAATTATAGTTGGAGGTTAATTATTGCAAAATTTTAAAGGTCTTATATTAGAGTAACTCTAAATTAGATAGAGTCACATTCTCATTTGCATAATAACAATTTATTTTAGAAGCCCTCCTTCTAAATATTTTGTGGCATTTGTCATCATTAACAACAATAGGATTTAACAACTTCATTCAATAAGTCCTATTGTTTTATATTTATAACATTAGTCACATGTTCATCTAATAGTTTTAAACAATTTCTTCTAATAAGCTCTATAGTTTTAGTTCTTTTGACATTTGTCAATGTTCAAAACAATGGAATTCAACATGTTCTTTCAAGAAGATCTATTGTTTTTATCTTTGTGTTTTTTGTCACAACTGATAATAATAGAATTTAACAACTCCTTTCAACAAGCCCTATAATTTTTGTCAATACGTCATTTATAAAATGCAACGTTAAATATTACACCTATTAACGTTCATATTCTCAACTTAGTTATAACGAACTATTCAATTTTTCTCACTATTATTCTTATGAACCATAAAAACGTTAAATATTACATATTTCAACATTCTTGGACAATATCACCATTGAATATTTTTTTTGTAGGCCAAAGGATGAAGAATAACAAATTGCAAAGAGGCAAGAGGAAGATTGTTGGAAAAAAGTTCATTTCATTTGTTGTTCGTTTCTCTAGATATAGCTTCAACAATTATATGATGATTTTTCAATTAATCTTTGTATTAATATGTGAGTCATTACCTTGTATTTATAAGGTTTTATTATACAACTTAGAACCTCGAACCCCATGTTAATGATCTCAATTAATTCCTTAATTAATTTGAGAATCATGGTACATCAATAGTGTGGTTAAATTTTAAAAGTTACAATTTCAATCCATCAATTTTGAGCTATAATATCGTTCTTATCTAATCTCAAATTGGACATCTATATATTTCAACACATACAACTCCTTTTTAGAATCACCGTCACCACCAACATTTTGGATACTACGACTAATGTCACCATCACCACCACCACTACCTTGATGTTTTATAAAATATTAATAAATCCGTTTTTTTGTAACTCTTAACAAAATTGACAAACTAATCACAAAACTTAACGACACAAGAATTTGACAAACAAATCAGCCACAAATTTACTGGCACAAAAAATTGACAAACAAATCAACCACAAAACTTAACAACACTTGGGGTCCGTTTGTTTTACGAAAAATAGATTAGGGAAAATGTTTTTCAAATTTTTGATATTTGGTACCTGTATAAAAAATGTTTTTCTCATTTTTCTGGTGTTTAATAACATTAGGAAATATAATGTCAATGCCAATGATTTTCAGTTAATGGAAATTAAGAATATTTTCATTTAAAATGACTTACAGATTTATCCTCCGCGTTTACATTTTTCGAAAATTTAACACCCTTGCCCCCACTCAACTTTCTCCACCCCCTAAACCCACCCACCCTAACCCACACCCTACCTAAACTCCATGCGCACCTCGCACAACACCACCATCCACACCCATACCCACACCCACACCCACACCCACACGTACAACCTATCGAAAATCCCAATCCCCACCCATGACATACCCACACCACAACACCCCTCATCACCACCCACCTCCATATCCCACCGCATTCTCACCCTACCCAGACCCTTTTACCCCACCTAAACTCCTACCCACCACAACCTACCCCCACCCATACCCAGCCCTGACCCACTACACTCCCACCCACGCCTCATCTACACCCTACCCCCCCCAATTCACCTGCCCCACTCACATCCCACACCTTACCCCATTCATACCTACCCCAGCAACCCACTCAAACCGACCCCAACCCCACTACCCACACCCCGACCCCACATCGCCATTAAAAAATTGTTATTGTTATCCATAGTTTATTTGTATATCTCCACCCGACCCCCTACCCACCCACCCTCACACACACAACATATTTTTCCAACACATATAACTCCTCTCATTCTTTTTAGAATCATCGTCACCGCCAACATTTTGGATACTACGACTAATGCCACTACCTTAATGTTTTATAAAATATTAATAAATCCATTTTTTTGTAACTCTTAACAAAATTGACAAACTAATAACAAAACTTAACGACACAAAAATTTGACAAACAAATCAGCCACACCCTACCTAAACTCCCTACGCACCTCCACTCCCACAACACCACCATCCACACCCATACCCACACCCACACGTACAACCTACCGAAAATCCAAATCCCCACCCCCGCCATACCCACACCACAACACCCCTCATCACCACCCACCCCCACATCCCACCGCACTCTCACCCTACCCAAACCCTTTTACCCCACCTAAATTCCTACCCACCACAACCTACCCCCACCCATACCCAACCCTGACCCACTACACCCCCACCCACGCCTCATCTACACCCTACCCCCCCCCAATTCACCTGCCCCACCCACAGCCCACACCTTACCCTACTCATACCTACCCCAACACCCCACTCAAATCGACCCCAACCCCACTACCGACACCCCTACCCCACATCCCCAATAAAAAATTGTTATTGTTATCCATAGTTTATTTGTATATCTCTACCCGACCCCCTACCCACCCACCCACCCTCACACACATAACATATTTTTCAACACATACAACTCCTCTCATTCTTTCTAGAATCACCGCCAACGCCAACATTTTGGATACTACGACTAATGTCACCACCACCACCACCACTCCCTTGATGTTTTATAAAATATTAATAAATCCGTTTTTTTTTTTGTAGCTCTTAACAAAATTGACAAACTAATCACAAAACTTAACGACACAAGAATTTGACAAACAAATCAGCCACAAACTTACCGACAGAAAAAATTGACAAACAAATCAACCACGAAACTTAACAACACTTGGGGTAGTTCGTTTTACGAAAATAGATTAGGGAAAATGTTTTTCTCACTTTCTGATGTTTGGTAACTGTATAAAAAATGTTTTTCTCATTTTTCTGGTGTTTAATAACATTTGAAAATATAATGTCAATGCCAATGATTTTTCAGTCAATGGAAATTAAGAATATTTCCATTTAAAATGACTTACAGATTTATCCTCCGCGTTTACATTTTTCGTAAATTATTTTTTAACACCCTTGCCCCCACTCAACTTTCTCCACCCCCTAAACTCACCCACCCTAACCCACACCCTACCTAAACTCCCTATGCACCTCCACCCCCACAACACCACCATCCACACCCATACCCACACCCACACCCACACGTATAACCTACCGAAAATCCCAATCCTCACCCCCGCCATACCCACACCACAACACCCCTCATCACCACCCACCCCCACATCCCACCACACTCTCACCCTACCCAGACCCTTTTACCCCACCTAAACTCCTACCCACCACAGCCTACCCCCACCCATACCCATTACACCCCCACCCACGCCTCATCCACACCCTAACCCCCCCCCCCCCAATTCACCTGCCCCACCCACAACCCACACCTTACCCCACTTATACCTACCCCAGCACCCCACTCAAACCGACCCCAACCCCACTACCCACACCCCGACCCTACATCGCCATTAAAAAATTGTTATTGTTATCCATAGTTTATTTGTATATCTCCACCCGACCATCACCCTCACACAACCATTACAAACCCGTTTCTTAACCCCCCTCCCCCACCCCCACCCGCATTAAAAATAAAACTATTATTGTTGTCGCACTTAATTTGTACATTCGTTATTTCTAAAAACTTTATATTCAGAAGCGTTTTCCATCGTTTTCCATCCGTTACCAATCACCAAAAGATATTTTTCTAAAATTTACCAAATACCGAAAAATAAATTTGTTTCATTTATCAAAATATATTTTCCTAAACATTTTTTCAAAAATTACCAGGTACAAAACAAATTCGTTTTATTTTTCAGCAAACATATTTCATTTTTCAAAAAACATTTTATATAATCTATTTTATGTGAAACAACGTAACCTTAATTTAATAGAGAACAGAGTAAACAACTATTAAAAGCAATGGCATGTCTGGTATAAGACTGTGTACAATGGGTTGGTTGAAAGGTGGATGAAATGGGTTTAATTTAGATGAAATGATACAATGGGTTGGATGAAATGGGTGAAATGAAATGGTGGGATGAAAAATTTCATCCCTTTGAAAAAAAAAAAAAAAGGCTGCGCCTAAGACACGTGTCGCGCGACCATTGACCCGCTTTTGACGCGTGTGCCACACCGCCCTGGCTGGCGCGTGTGGCTGTGCAATTTTTCTTTTTTTGTTTTTTCTGGTTGTGCCAAGTGTCGCGTTCTTATTGGTCCGCTGGATTTTCTATTTTTTTTTTATCCCAATTCTTTGAGCTGAATTATCACCTAGTAAATAATATATTTTTTTTCCACCAAAATTCATCATTTTTTCCCTATAAATTGATACAAGTTTCATTTGATTTGGACAAAAAAAAAATCCATTTCTCAATTATCCTTATTCATTTTAGCTTTTATGTAAAAAAATCATTATTTTTTTCCTATAAATTTTTGCAATAATTTTTTAATTAAGTGTGAAATATTTTTTAAATTATAAATAATAATAATAATTATTATTATTATTTTGCTAATTATAAAAATAGAGAATATAAAGAAAATAAAAGTGATGGGATATAGAATGATGAGTTGGAGGGAGTTGAAATTTAATTTAATTTAGCCATTGTAGGGGGTAAATGAAATGGGAAAATGAAATATTATGTGAATAAGAAAAAGTGTAAAAAGTGTTAGATTGAAATAAGGGAATATGATGAAACCACTGTAAATAGTCTAAAGAAGTACTCCCTCCGTCCCATAGAGCTTAGGAAGATTCCATTTGGCACGGGAATTAAGGAATATTATTATAGTATTAGGAGAGAGAATGAGTGGAAGAAGTGTTGTGAGTGTGAAAAATTAAATAGGAGAGAGAATGAGTGGAGGGAATAGTAAATTATAATGTGTTGTGAGTATTAAAATAATGTAGGAGAGAGAATGAGTGGAGGGAATAGTAAATTTCTTAAGAGTTACGGGACGCCCAAAATAGAAAGTTTTCTTAAGACTTATGGGACAGAGGGAGTAATGACAAAGAACACGCAAAACCATGGAGTCATGAGCATGGATAAAATTGTACTTGGTTATAGAAAATAGAATGAGATATAGTTTAGGAGTTCCACCAAAAAAATAAAAATAAGGTGGGGGTGACATACAAACCATCATATCTCAAAATCAAAGAAGAATAAAAAAAAAAACATAATTCAAAAATACCAAATCCTTATTAAAATCTAAGCCCCTTTACAAACTGTTCTTCACCACAAAAATAGGTTTCTCATTTCAACCCTCATGAGCTTGTCTAGTCGGTGTCAGCATAGGCCAGCCTAGTAGATGAGGCGAACCCGGTGGTGTTGAATGCTGGCTAGGAGAGAAAAGACTCAGTTCAACAAAAGCTCCGGGCGTTTCAGATCTTTCCATTGTCCTGAAGGAAATTGATCCACGCTTTGTTGAGGCAACAGAGGCTCTTCCGGGAGTACTACTGCCTTCTATATGATCTTCTCCAAGAGGGCTTTGGTTAGTAGCTATTAGAGACAATGTGTCATTGTGTTCTTCGATAAATCTTCTCCTAGCTTCAATATCGTGCAGATTCCGTAATGCTAAGGAATCGGCAATTGGGAAGTAGATAAGTATACAGACACCCACGCCAGTACAACATAGAAGGGAAAGAAAACCCAAGAATGTGAGAATTTCAAATAGGGTTTCGTCTGGATTAGATAGAACTGATAAACCGAGAAATAGAACCCTCAGGGGAAAGAAACTGGAAATGGTGAATATTAAAGTGTACACTCGCCTCTGCAAACCTTTATTGATGACCAAATTCAAAATCCGCCTCCCAAGCCAGAACAAATAGGTTGTTAGCACAGTAGCGAAAAGGCCAAGAAAGATGGTACTCAGTAAAGGGTAATAGCAGAAAGCAACAACGTCATTATCCTCCCCCACGGGCTTATCTGCAACTTTGAAAAAATAGGACTTTTTGTGCCTGTTCATCCAATCCTCGAAGTGAGGTCCAGCTAAAACAACAATCAGTTGAAGGATAAACATTGGGATGCAAAAGAGAAGAACATAGCCAGCTGTTTTGCAGTTCCATTTCTGGCTGAATGTCCCAGACCCTGTCTTTTGTAAAGATGCACGAAGAAGGAACACGAGGGTTAGGAACAGGCAAGGTTCTGCAAACCCCAGGTTTGAAATAATGTAGCCTTTGCAAACATTTTCCTGCCATGTCAAATTGAGAGCATTCAGTACTCTATCTTGACGTCTCAAAAAATGTAACCGAAGAATCTCCCCTATACCCCACCAGATTGCAAAGATGATGAATGTGATCCGAACAATCCAAGGCCCACTGAAATAACCAAGCTGAGTAAAACCTTGACTACGGATGTGAGTTCGGAAGTAACAAGAGTACAAGATGCAGAGTAAACCAAGAAGAACCAAAACAGCAACAAGGGAAATTGTCACCACGCCGAGTGCATCAGCAACTAATCTCTTTAGGGGCATTACCCAAAACACAGATTCCACGCATGCTCTCCGACAGCATGGATACACAAAAGTTCTGTGGTACCTATATGGTTCCTTCACAGTAAATGGAGGAGAGAACAATAAAAGAACTCAATCTGAAACTCTTGGAGACCATCCCAGCAAACCAGATATCTAAGATTGTCAATCGGTAGTACTGGCTTTGATTCAAACAGCAACGTTTGTCTCACGATACTCTTGAAGATAGACAGACGATCAAATCACCTACAATAAATATAGTTTCAAAAATACACCGTCACTCACAAGGAACGACATAGGGTTTGCAACTTCACACAGCGAAAGAGTAAAATAATTGACAAATTTAACATATGGAAATAAATTAGTTTTGCAGACAAAAACGATACCACCCGCAACCATCATAAGCCCGAATGAGAAAGAATGGATTTTATGGAAACAAATTAGCGGTGTTAACAAAAAATAATACCACCCGCAACTATCAAAGCCCAAATGGGAAATAATGGATTTTGAACGAACTAATACCTAAAAGTTCCTAGTTGACCATGACATACTAATGCCGGAAAAGATTAAAAAATTGCTTTATTAGAACAATTATAAATTTCCCTAGTAGCAAACTAATCTACAATTTATAAATGAAATCCGATAAACAATCAAACGCGTGTCGAATTGCAAACCCTAAAATAAGTAAGGCATCACCGCTAGTACACGCAACCACAACCAAGGGTTCGTTGCAACTTCCAGTGTGTAAACTTGATGATGCAGTTCTTAGTTGCATAACGGCCTTAAACCAGCGTCTAATACAAGAAAAATGTCAAGCACCATGTTATTCTATCAAAAATTTATTTCATACATAAAATAGAAACTGTGCTCAAACCAGCCCATACACTGATACACACCACACATACATATAGAAGTTCATTGGTATGAACATATCGTACTCAACTCATTGTCGACCACTATCAGAGCTATCAATTATGAAGTTAGTAGGATCTAATTATCTAAACAGCACAACTATTAAATGTTTGCTGCAGAAAAAAAAGCCAAAATTCACTTGGATCATAAGAGTATAAATTAATTAACCAAATTTCCCTAAAATATTAAAATTCCATGGTTAAACAAAATTACAGTTATGAGTAAGCATAATTATATGATCAAATTTTTGCTTAAAACATAACAAAAAATCATTGATTTACCTGATCCAACTAATTCTATCACCGGCATTAATACAATCATAGACATCCATGTAATTTCATACATAAATATATACAAAAAAAATCTAGAAATACATTAACAATTTAAAATCCCACACAAACAAAATCATAAACGGAAAAAATCAATAAATAAAAATCAGACAAAAAAATCAAGCATTGATCAAAGCACATGAACATTGAAACAAACACAAAAAAAGCTAAAATAAAAAATAATAAATAGAAGGAAGGAAGGAGAAAATCTGCGGGGAGAAGAACAGATCAAGGAGAGAGAGCTTACCAGAGCTAAGAACGTCGATTGAACGAAGAAATCTACGCGATTGGAAAACCCTAGAGAGAGAAAGCTTCGTCTGTGGGTGAATGTGTGTGTGTGAGAGAGAGGGGGGGAGAAGGAGAGAACGTAAGGTGAGAGAGTGGGGGACTTTGTTGATGACAGGCTGTCTCCAGCAAATAGACCAAGGAAAAAAAAAAAAAAAAAAAAAAAAAAAAGGGAAAGACAGGCTGTAAACAGCTGTATGTATTATTTAGTAGTAGCTTCGGATGCTATAGTTCCAACATGGCAAATACTAGCCGGTCTTTGCGGTGAATGTTTTTCCCTTCCCCCCCTTTTTGCGTTTTGTATAATCACTCTTTCACTTCCTCTTGCTTTAAAATTAATTATCCATTTAAATCAAGTTTTATTATTATACATAACCAAATTAACCTTTCTACATACAAAAAAAAAAAAATGACAAAAACAAACATATTTTACTACTAATTTCAATATCTTCATTATATTTTTTGTTGAAATTGCAAATCAATAAGTTTTGTAGGTAAAAATGATAATAGGGTTTGCATGAACGTATTAATTTTACTCCTTCCGTCCCACTTTAATTGGTCCAATTTTCTTTTTGGAACGTCCCACTTCAATTGATCCCTTCCATAAATGGAAAATTTTTCATATATTTATACTCTTATCATCTCCACATATTTACAAAAAAAACCAATATTAACTTATTATTTCTCCCACTTATTCTCTCTCCTATTAAATATTTTTAACTTTTACATTCTCTCTCCTATTTCCTATCACACATTTAACTTTTACATTCTCTCTCTTTTAATTTCTATCTACTTTATTCATTTTTCTTAAAAACCGTAAAATAAACCAAGAGATCATTTGAAGTGGGACGATGGGAGTAATTTACAATGTACCGTAAAATGTGCAGGTTGCCATCCTTCCTCTTAACTAAGATGTTAAATTTTTATATGTTGATACTATTTTAAGAAAAACTTCTAAATAAAACCCTTTTAACGCTTAAGTAAGCTAGAGAGAGTAAGAAATGTAAAATTCACTGCTTATTACTACTATGTTTATCATTATTATTGATATCTTCATTACCTTCATTATCCTATTTTTATCCCTCCTTATTCCCCTTGCACAAGTATCAGCAGTTATTGACTGAATTAGATAAATAAAAATGAACAAATTTATTGAAAATATCACAAATTTATGGGGATTAATTGATTTCTTATTATTATGTTGCGGTGATTATACATAATGTAGCCTTATAAATATTTAATTCTTTATTTTATCTTCTTTTAATCATGTTTTCTGATAATAGATAATGATAGGTTCCTTTCTTTTGTAAATAATGTGTCTGTGACTAGATGCAATTTGTTGTTTTCTCTTTCCAGGTTATATAAACCCATTCATTCCTTCAGTTGTAACAACGAGCATCATAAGAGCAATAAAAATTTTCAGTTTTTCCCTCTATATGGCAGCTTAAACCTCCTTCTCATTCCCTTAGTATCCTACCTTAGTTCCTTACTCCTCCTTTTATTCTTCATAATATATCCTAACCACATTAAAAAAAAAAAAAAAAAAAAAAAAAGTATTTTCAATAGTTTTCGCTGTAATTCTGGTGTGGATCATTCTTCATCATTATCTCTTCATCTCCTCCTCTCCTCAACTTTGTAAGTATTCATCATCTTCTTTCTATTTAAAAAATTCGCCATACCCCCTAATTGGTATCAGAGCTTGATTCTTTCTAAGTTCTAAAAGACTAAGACAGGCTTGATTTGTGGCATCATGTTGCAAGACCACTCTTTTGTCAAGAACCCGCTTAGGTGAAGATTAAAGAAAAAATTTTAGTCTTGATATTAGTTAAAGGATATGATGAAAATTTTTGGATATATATTAAAATATTTGTTTGCATAATCTTGATGTTAAGTTTTTTGTTACTAATGTTATGTTTTTAATTTCAAGGGATATATGAAAAATTATAACATAGAAGTTTAAGGATTAAGGGAAAATACTAAGGGATAGAATTTTTAAAACAATTGATCTCGCTAGCTCATCATCGTTTAAAAAAATTGAAATTTTTAAATCTTGAGTATAACAAAAATATAGAAAGTAATCGTATTTCACTAGAAAATTATAAGTTTGTTTGTCACTTTAAAAATAAATATAAGCATAGTTTACATACAAAAGATATACATTTAAATAGTTTAACAGATTTAATTATCAATTTAGGAGAAAATTTAGAAAAACAGTCCAAGTACAAAACAAATTTAATTGAACAATTAGTTAACCGTACAACTAAAAAGACAGAGCTTTTAAGTAAATTATCAAAATATTTAAATTACATTAAAGACCAAAATAATCAAATTATTAAAGAAGTAAAAGATATTAAGAAAGTATTGCCTAATAAACAAGATATACAACAATTAAGTTAATTAATAGAAAATTCTAAACCTTAACATATTTTAGAAACCAAAGAACTTATATAAAAAGTAGAAAAACAAGTAATAGATTTAGAGCAAGTTATAAAAACAGTTAAAAGTATAGTAGAAAGTTAAAACTGGAATATACAGAAGAATACTTACAGGCTTTAGCAGACACTAAAAAATATAAATCAGAAAGTAATAAAGAAGAAATTACAGGATTTACAAAATATTCGGGAACATGAAGATCAGATAACACATATCCTATATTATTTAATTTTATCATAAGTATGTTGTTACAAATACTTGAAAAATTAAATAAAGTATTAATAATAATACAATCTGAAAAATCACAACCTAGCAAAGTTAAATTAGAAGAAGACCTAGACAAAATAATCAGTGGAATAATTAAACTTAGTCTAGGAGAAGACGTGAAAATTAAAAGAACACCTACACCGTTTATACATTGGTTACCAAGAAAATAAGTAATCAACAAAACAGAAGTTTTCTAGGAAGGAGTAGGACATTACAATAATCTAGAAGTTCAACCAGTAATATACAAGACATTATTACATCAGACAATTTTATTAATAGAATAATAAATAATTAGAAGAGGATCTGGTTCCACAAGCAATCAACAAATAATTCAAATAGAAGAGGAAATAAATTTAGACAGAAATATAGATCTATACAATCAACATCAATTAGACATACTCAACCCCATAATACTATATCAAACAGGTATGTTAAATATTAATACAATATTAATACGAAGCAGTAGAGAAGAAAGCCTTAGGGTTGTTGATAGAGCAGTTACTATAGATTTATTCTTGCCAGAAACAATGGAAAAAATAAAACAATCTGGAAAACATTTTGCACATGTAGGATTAGTAGTAATTGGCATTAAAGCTTTAGGGAGAAAAAATTTAGGAATAAAGTTATTAGCATTATTATTAGACAAATCTTGGAAAACAGAATTAAAGAAAGCTATTATTTCAGGAATGGAAATAGACTTAAGTCAAAATACAGCTTTATTTTATTGTACACCAGGAATATTAAAAGACATTAAAGATTTACAAAACCTTAAAGTTTCTTTACAAACCAAAGGTTATGAAAATTATGAAGGAAACAACATTGTAATAAGTATTGAAACATTAGGAAAAGTCAGTAATAGATCTGGTATGAAATACAAAGTTACTATAGAAGGAATTGTAAATACAATAGCCTCAAAATCTATACAAATGATAGATCCAATAAAAATAGACCCAGAAGAATTAGCAGGACTTGAATGGTCTCTAGATGACCTGAAAGAACAAAACAATGAAATATTAGTACCAAAACAAAGATATATATATATGAAGGAACAGATGGAATACAAAGTTTAAGATTTGTAAACTTTAAAAAAGAAACAACTAAACAAGACGAAAATGAAGCAGAAACAGAATATAACCTTATGAATATAGAATATGATACATAGCCTATTGATGATACAGATAACGAAGATAATAATAGCATAATCAATTTAGGATTTGATGAATTTGAAAAAGAAGAAAATGATTTTAATATAATAGACTATTTAGATGAAGAACCTTCTACAAGTTTTAAAATAGAAGAAACAAATAAAACACTTGAAGAAATAATAAATAGAAAGTTTACAAAATTAAACATTCAAGAAGAAGTAGACGATATGATAATCGACTGTATCACAGAGTTAGAATTAACATATGAAGATAGTTATAATAAATTACAAGAATTTTATAATTTACCCCTAGTAGAAAATATACAACAAGGAAAAACAATGTTATCAGATTTTTATAAACAAGAACAAGTATACATGGATCAAAATATACAAAATACTCGTAAAAGAACAAAAGTAGAATGGGCAGAACCTGGGACATCAACAGAAGAAGTATTAGGTAGAGAAAATTGGACGCAACTATCTAAACAATATACAGGGAATCAAGTTATAAAGGAAGGGGTAATAAATTGTCTATAGAAAATATATATAGTGAAAATATGTTATTATTAGAAAAACAAAAACCACAACTTTTGGTAGACGAAATACTTACATGGGAACAAACAGTTGTAAGAATGTGGAAAACTAATAAAAAAGACATTATGGACATGTTTTCATATTTAGAAACAACATTAGGACCTATAGCCTTAGGAATATGGCAAAGCAAAAAAGCACAAGATCCTGATGAAGTAAATAGATTAAAAGCATTAGGAGATATTCCTTATAATTTTACAAGTCAAATAAGAACATAAATATTAGGAGTAGACCCAGCTAAAAATACAACTTTAATAGAGGATACAACTATCAGAAACTTAGAATAACTAAGTATAGCAGACATGAAATATATAAATGAATTTACACTAGATTTTACTAGATTATTATCACAAACAGGACAGGCTATGAATGATGAATTATGTGATAAATATTTTATAAAATTACCAGGAGACTTAGGAAGAAACATACATGAATCTTGGAAACAACAGTTTAGTGAAAGAAAAAACCTAGGAATTTGTAGGAGATATCCGAATATATGTGAATATATTCGGATGATTATGCCAAATATTCTAGGAGATATAGTTTGATTATGTTTGCTTGTATTTATATACATCTTTTTCTTAATTATCTCTTTCCTTTCTTAGCCGATTAGGGTTAGACTTTTGTAGTATATATATGGAGGACTCTTTGTAATATTGTTGATATATGAATATACACACAGAATTTATTCATCCTTTTTTAAACTTATCATGGTATCAGAGACGACGTAAACAAGGTAGATATTATGTCTCCTTTTTTTTTATCTCGGCATCAGATAGTCCAAACACAGTCTTTGTAAGCGATCTTCTTCGAGATGGGAATTTTGCAGATTGGGTTGATGAGATGAGTAATGCCCTCTTTGCAAAGAATAAAATTGGATTCGTACATGGAACAGTTCCAATCCCAGACGAAGGTTCGGCGGAGTTGGCGTATGGAGACGATGCAATGCTATGGTAAAGGGGTGACTGAATAGTGGTATGGAGAAAGATATTCGCAACAGTATAAAACATGCAGTGACGACACAAGAAATATGGGAGGACTTGCAGGAACGTTTTGGGAGAGAAAGTGCTCCTAGGGCTTATGAGCTAAAGCGAGCCATAACCATAACGAGACAAGAAAGCCTCTCGATGTCGGCATACTACACAAAGTTAAAGGGTCTTTGGGATGAGATCCAATCCATCGCTCTATTGCCTAAGTGCAAGTGTACTGGGTGCACGTGTGATACACCCAAGAAGCTTGTGGAGATGAGGGAAAAGGAGCGTTTATATGAGTTTCATATGGGTTTGGATGGATGCTAGCTTTGGGACAATTAATACCCAAATTCTGAGCATGAAACCGACGATCAGTTTGGGTGCAGCTTACCATCTTATTTCTCAAGATGAGAAACAAAAACAAGTCAGTACTTCAAGAAAGGTAAATATTGAGGCTGCTGCGTTTCAAGCACGAAGCAGTCAGCGAGCTGTGGAGACAGTTGTTCAACCAGTTGTGCAAACAACTGTACAGACAGAAAAGCCAAAATGCACACACTGTGGAAAGTTGGGTCACACGGTTGAAAGCTGCTACAAAATCATTGGATACCCAAAAAAGAAGAAAAACAATCAGAAGTGGGCCACTGAGACAACGGCGCACCTTGCTGCAGGAGAAGGCAGTCCGATTCCTGGGTTTACCAATGAGTAGTGCAAGAAATTGATTCAATTCTTTTCAAACAAAGCACAGGGAAAGCAAATTTCTTTACCTACAGCAAACATGGCAGGTAAACAGAATAATGTTAATGCTTGGATAATTGACTCAGGAGCAAGTGAACACATAACTTGCAATGAATTCATGTTGGAAAACCAAGTTCAGACCAG
The DNA here is from genome assembly GCA_022495995.1 of Adenophora triphylla var. japonica. Taxonomy (NCBI): domain Eukaryota; kingdom Viridiplantae; phylum Streptophyta; class Magnoliopsida; order Asterales; family Campanulaceae; genus Adenophora; species Adenophora triphylla. The sequence goes on along the minus strand of JAFEMH010004308.1, from coordinate 62,327 downwards.
AACAGAGGCACCTGTTAGAATTCCCAATGGCGATGTCATACCAGTAAAGGGGATTGGCAGTGCAAAACTTCCAAATGGATCTCATTTTCAGCATATTCTAAATATTCTTGCTTTCCAATGCAATATTTTATTTGTTAGTCGACTGACAAAGGATTTGAACTGTGCTCTCACATTTTTTTCGGATTTTTGTGTGATACAGGACTTAGCTTCGAGGACTCTGATTGGGATGGGTAGGTGCAGCGATGATCTATATCACCTGGAACCGGTCATAAAGAAACAAGTGGCTATGACGGCAACAGTTGATGCACGAGTATGGCACAAAAGATTGGGACACTCTTCGAATGTTAGTTCTCAGTTTTCTGATAATCATAGTAAGGGCAAGGAACATTGTGACTCATGTTTTTGAGCCAAAATGACTAGACTCCCTTTCCCTTCTAGTAGTATTCAAACTCAGTTTTCTTTTGATTTAATACATTGTGACATTTGGGGTGGATATAAAACTCCGTCTCTCTCGGGAGCTCATTATTTTTTTACCATTGTTGATGATTTTAGTCGGGGTGCATGGGTTTTCTTGATGAAGCATAAGGATGAAGTCCAACATTACCTCACTATGTTCTGTAATATGATCAACACCCAATTTGATAGGAAGGTCAAGCGTATTAGAAGTGATAATGGGAGTGAATTTCAATCTCTATTGATGCTAGAATATTATGTTATTCACGGGATAATTCTTGAGACGTCTTGTACTGACACTCCACAACAAAATGGAGTTGTCGAACGCAAGCATCATCATATCTTAGACATGGCAAGGGCTCTTCAATTTGAGGCAGGATTACCTAAGAATTTTTGGGGGGAGTGTGTTTTGATTGCATCTTATATAATAAATTGCTTACCTACCAAACTTTTAAATCATAAGACTCCCTATAAAATCTTACTTCAAAAGAAACCTCTATATGATCATCTTCGTACTTTTGGATGTTTGGTTTATGCCAAGAATAACAAAAAAGGGGGAGATAAGTTTGATGTAAGGGGGAGACCTTGTGTTTTTGTTGGGTATCCTTATTCTCAAAAAGGCTATAGAGTTTTTGATTTGGAATCTAAGGTGACTTATACGTCCCGTGATGTTAAGTTTGTGGAAGATGTTTTTCCTTTCAAACAACACCATCCAAAAGTAGGTGTATCTCCTTCGAATAATAACAGGGACAAAGATTAGGAGGAAGAAATTGCGGAATTAGAGCAGCTACAACCACTTGAGCAGTCACCTGTGCAGATAGTTGAAAGATCACAAATGAACACACAACTGGACACTGCCGCACCAGAATATGAGCAGCCAGATGTTCACCCAGTTGTGCAACCAGTTGTGCCCACATCTCCTGAACAGGTCAACAAACAATTGGCACCAGGGAATAGGCAAAGTTTACGTCCCAAACAGCAGCCTAAACATCTCCAGGATTTTGTTGTTTACCTACCAGGATCCATAGACCATCTGTGAGGACCCCGACCCAGAACCTACACGTGTCCCGAGTTGGAGCGTCCTCAAACTAACCCAAATTTACTAAACTTTTAAAACTTTGAATTAAACTTCAAACATAGACATCATTAACATTTCCATTTCAAAACAACTCCACTACTCTCCACACCGGAGGAAGAGTGGACTAACTTTGAAATTACTAAACTGTTTTAGTTACAAAAGATCGTGGTTCCAACGTAGAAATTTAAGTTTATAATTACAAACTTCCATAGAGGAATTATAACAAAATATACTTTCTACGCCAACCTAACGTACCCCGACAATACCCAAAAGCTCACTGCCAAACTCCTTTCCGCCCTTACTTGGTCGGTCCGCCTGTCTCGGGATCTAAAAACATTAAAGGGAGAGGGATGAGAATAAATCTCAGCAAGCTATTATGAATGCAGCAATATGCCAAATAAATGCAACACATAACAAGTCGCACATAACACATTGGAAAAGCTGTAAACACATTCCATTACCTTGGTTTACCTTTTTCCGTCTGAACAATAGTCGTACAACATTGGGTATAATAATACTCCAATCTTAAGTGGTGCTTAAGCAATACTCACATCTTATAAGACCCGTTTTTCAGGGAACCAAATAAGATAGTAGCAACTCTGTAAGGCTTTTGGCTCACTACAGATGCTATAACCCCGACCTGTGGCCACAGGAGGGGACGGTCACAGATATAACATAATCCGATCACATTAGGTCACACTTCCATAATTGATCGTATTATGTTATACCCCCAACATCAGCTGATTAACAAATTATCAAGCACATAATAGATACTTGAAACATAATCCACAAAAAGGGATAACAATATAGCAACATGGTAAAATATACTCATGTCCAACCAATATCATAGTGTAACATTTATTCCACACTATGCATAATATAAACAATGTATATGAACTCAAGTAAGGCAAGAAAGTATCATCAATCCATCCTACAAGGTCATTATACAATAATACATAGCCTCGATGAAGGCTCAAGCTCAACTTACTAAGTGGGAGTCACGATCTATAAGTGACCAAACAAGATTTCTAAACAAATTCTGGTTCAGATTTGAAGTTAGGTTTCTGGTGTCTTGGGCGACCTCCCATACCACTTGGGCGACCGCCCAAGTGGATTTCAAGGAGACCCTAAGCTTCTGCCCTCTTGGGCGACCGCACAGCACCTCTTGGGCGACCGCCCAAGAGGTTTTCTAAGGCACTCTAGTTTCTGGTCACATGGGCGGCCGCTCATGCCCCCTTGGGCGACCGCCCAAGTGGCCTTCCAGCAATTCCCAAATTTCCAACATTTGCCCCTTAGTTCATTTCCTTTCCTTTTTCTCTACCTTAAATTCAAGAACACCCAAAGAATTTCCTAGTTTTACAAAGTTCATCCTAAACCATATAAACCCAAAATAAAGTACCTAGATTATTTATCCTTAAATCTTCCACCCATTTCATTTCCTCTAAATCATCTTCCATGAACATTAAATTTATCCTATTTCATTTATCAATCATTCAACTCATATAAGGTTCCCAAAGCATGAAATAAACTTCATAAAACAAGAATATCATTTAAGAGGTATGAACATTTAAGAGAAAGGAAATCATAACAACTCACCTTAGCTAATACAAGATGAAATGAAGCTCTTCTAGGCTTGATCAACTCCTTTAGATGAACCACTCACAAAAGGACACTTGGATTTAAAAATGGACAAGGGATGAACTTGGTAGGAATTTGAGAAATGGAGGCTTTCACAATGCTCTTTCCATGAAGAATGGTAAGAATGAAATGAGATGGATGAGGGAGGGAGGGAGGTGAATAGGGGAAGTATGGGAAGAGGGAGGAGAAAAGCATGGGAGGTATGGGGTAATTGTCCTAGTAGAAAAGAGGGGAGGGTTTTAAGGGATTTTGTTCCCCTCCCTAAATTATTTGCCCAAGGCTTTCAACCATTAAAAATGAAAGCCCCTTTTTTTATTTTCCATTATTTATTTTACCCAATTTAACCTCCTCTTACTCCTTATCCATTTTCTATTTTCATTATTCCCCATGGTATTTTATTTAATACCCAATGTATTCTTAAGAGATTCTAAATTTACTTCTCACCCAATTTATCTTTAATTAAGAATTTAAAGACATAAATGAACACATAAAGCTACTTAATATTAAAAGCACATAATATGATATTAAAATTAGTGCCTAGGGTTGGGGTCGTTACACTCACTCCCCCTTAAAGAAAATTCGTCCCGAATTTTAAAAAGACTTACTTGGATTTTCAAACAACCAGGGGTATTTCGCTCTCATCTCCGACTCTAGCTCCCACGTTGCTTCCTCAACGGTATGATTCTTCCAAAGGACCTTCACTATAGGGATACTCTTAGTTCTCAACTCCTTAACTTGGAATTCTAAAACTCTTAACGGCTCTTCAACATAAGACATGTCCGCTTGGACATCATCGGGGGGAGAACTCAAGATATGAGAAGGATCATGACAATACTTCCTCAACATAGAAACATGGAAAACATCATGGAGTAAAGAAAGAGACGGAGGTAATGCCAACCGGTAAGCCAAATCCTCAATCTTCGCCAAGATCTCAAACGGACCAACGAACCTCGGAGCCAATTTACCCTTATTACCAAACCTTTTGATTCCCGTCCTCGGAGAAACCTTCAAGAACACAAAGTCACCAACCTCAAAAGATAAATCTCGTCTTCTATTGTCGGCGTAGCTTTTCTGTCTACTCTGAGCCGTCTTCAATCTATCCCGAATCACCTTGATCTTCTCCGTAGAATCTCGAACCAAATCCGGGCCCCAAAGTCTCGCTTCACCAACCTCGTCCCAACACATCGGAGATCGACACTTCCTACCATACAATGCTTCATACGGAGCCATCTCGATACTAGACTGATAACTGTTGTTGTAGGCAAACTCCACTAAAGGTAGATGATCCTCCCATGACAATTGGAAATCCATCACACAAGCCCGTAACATATCCTCAAGTATCTGAATAGTTCTCTCGGACTGACCGTCGGTTTGAGGATGAAATGCCGTACTGAAACACAATTTAGAACCCAAGGCTTCATGCAATGCTCTCCAAAACCTAGAAGTAAACCTCGGATCTCTGTCGGAAACAATACTAACCGGAACCCCGTGAAGTCTCACAATCTCCTTCATATATAACTGAGCTAACCTCTCTAACGAAAACTTGGTTGACACCGGAAGGAAGTGAGCCGACTTTGTCAATCTATCCACAATAACCCAAATAGCATCCATCTTCTTCGCGGTAAGAGGCAATCCCGAAACAAAATCCATCGAAATCCCTTCCCATTTCCACTCCGGAATATCCAATGGTTGAAGTAGTCCCGCCGGTCTCTGATGTTCTGCCTTAATCTGTTGACAAGTCAAACACTTAGAAACATAGTCCGCAATTTCCCTCTTCATTCCATTCCACCAATACCCACGCTTCAAGTCTTGATACATTTTGGTACTACCCGGATGAATCGCAAACTTGGACTTATGGCCATCCTCTAAGACACGCCTCTTGATTTAGGGTGATGAAGGAACGCAAATTCTCCCTTGGAAGGTTAAAATCCCATCTCTATTCAACGCAAAATCCCCGGCTTTCCCATCTTGCACTTGCTCTAAAATTTTCTTCAACTCCGGATCACCTTGTTGAGCTTCCTTCAAATCTCCATACAATGTAGGAACGGCTCGTACATTCGCAATGATTACTTCACTCTTCAATTCTCGGGAACTCAAAGCTGTCACATACGCCTTTCGGCTAATCGCATCCGCCACTACATTGGCCTTCCCCGGATGATAAGAAATTACACAATCAAAATCCTTCAAGAACTCAAGCCATCTCCTTTGTCGGTTGTTCAACTCTTTTTGGGTAAATAAGTACTTCAAACTCTTATGATAGGTGAATATCTCAAATTTCGCCCCATAAAGGTAATGCTTCCACTTATGTAATGCAAACACGATCGCCGCCAATTCCATATCATGAGTAGGATAATTCTGTTCCGCCGGTGATAACTTCCTAGAGGCATACGCAATAACTTTCCCATTTTGCATTAGAACACAACCCAAACCCGCCTTCGAGGCATCACTATAGATCACAAAATTCTCACAACCATCAGGAAGGGTAAGAACAGGAGGCGTCGTCAACCTCTTCTTCAACTCATTAAAACTTTCTTCACATTTAGAATCCCATACGAATGATACATCTTTCCGAGTCAACCTAGTCAATGGAGTCGCAATCCGAGAAAACCCCTCAATAAACCTTCGGTAATACCCTGCCAAACCAAGGAAACTACGAACCTCAGTCACAGTCGAAGGTTGCTTCCAATTAACCACGGCTTCAATTTTCGAAGGGTCCACAGAAATTCCCGAACTCGACACTACATGCCCCAAGAAAGAAACCTGCTCAAGCCAAAACTCACACTTGCTGAACTTGGCATACAACTGCTTCTCACGAAGAACTGACAAAACAATCCTCAAATGATTTTCATGCTCTTCCCGGGACTTAGAATAAACAAGGATATCATCAATGAATATCACCACAAAGCTATCGAGATAAGGCTTGAAAACACGGTTCATCATATCCATAAACACGGCTGGAGCATTAGTCAACCCAAAAGGCATCACAACAAACTCATAGTGACCATATCTAGTTCGGAAAGCTGTTTTGGCAATATCATCCGGCCTAATCTTCAACTGATGGTATCCGCTTCTCAAATCAAGTTTTGAGTAGATAACGGAACCTTGGAGTTGGTCAAATAAATCATCTATGTGAGGAAGAGGATACTTATTCTTTATGGTGGCTTGGTTCAACAAACGATAATCTATACATAATCGTAAGGTACCATCTTTCTTCCTAACAAATAGAACCGGTGCTCCCCATGGAGACACACTAGGGCGAATAAAACCCCGGTCTAGCAATTCTTGCAATTGGACCTTCAACTCTTTTAACTCGTAGGAGCCATTCTATAGGGTGCTTTAGAGATAGGGGCGGTACCGGGCACTAAGTCAATACAAAACTCTACCTCACGATCCGGAGGCATAGAGTACTCACTAGAAAACACGTCACTAAACTCATTCACAACCGGAACATGAGCTAACTCGGGCGACTTCTTATTGGAATCTACCACATAAGCCAAGTACCCCGCACACCCCTTAGATAACATCTTTCTAGCTTTTAAGGCGAAAATAACATGTAAACCGAACATAGATTTATCCGCATCAAATATAAAAGTAGGCACATCAGGCATAGCAAATGAGACGCATTTTCTACGACAGTCTACCAAAGCATGACACTGACTCAACCAATCCATCCCAAGGATCACATCAAAATCACGGATTGGTAACTCGACCAAATCCACCGGCAATACATGCCCACATATAGTCACATCACAACCACGATATATCAAAGAAGATGCAAGGCACTCTCCCATAGGAGTAGAGACCTCCAACACATAAGGCATAGATTCAGGCAAAATGTGCAATGAGAATGCAAAATGAGATGCCACAAATGAATGAGAAGACCCGGGATCTATAAGAATGCGGGCCTTAACTCCTGAGACAGGGACTATACCTCTAATGACGGCATTGGGATCGACCTCTCCTCGACCCAAAGCAAACACTCGACCTTGCACTCTATCTTTTAGTTTCCCGTCGACATCTCTCTTCACACCACTACCTTGTCCCCCTTGACCACTACCCGAAGCTTGCTTATTCTGCCACTTGGGACAATTCCTCCGGAAATGGCCTGTCATCCCACACTCTAAACATCGGCCTTGCTTGCTCCAACACTTGTCCTCCGAATGCCCTTGCTTCTTGCAATATCCACACGGTGCCCCAAACTGACCTGAAGTCGAACGATTTGCTGGCGCCGTTACGCTTCCTCCTCGATTTGCTCCCGAAGTGAATGTCCTTGGCTGCCCTCTGTTCTGTCCCGAACCTTGACCTTGGAATCTATTTCTGTTCCCACCTTCATTTTTACCACGATGCTCCTCTATGTCATTCTCAATCCGATAAGCCATGTTCACGGCCGCTTGGAAGTTGGCGAAGTCATGAGTCAAAAGCTACTTCCAGAACTCCACCCTTAAGCCTTTCACGAACCGGTAGATACGTCTCTCTTCATCCGGTACCAAATGGGGACAATATCGGGCTAACTCCGTAAACTTCGTTGAATACTGTGCTATAGACATTGCCCCCTGCTCCAATTTCAGAAACTCAACCTCCTTCTTATCTCTAGTCACCATTGGAACGAAGTGATCCCGGAACTTACGTGTGAAATTTTCCCAAGTCTGTGGTGTCAAATCCCGATCCCAACCATCCTTCACTACCTGCCACCAGTGCTCCGCGGGTCCTTCCAACTTGAAAACGGCACATCTCACCTTTTCTGCATCCGAACTCTCCATAGCCAAGAAAATCTTGTTCATCGCTTCAAGCCATCTCTCCGCCTTTACCGGATCCGGATCCCCGCTGAAGCTAGGAGGAGACATCTTCACGAACTTCTCTAGACCATGGTGCCCTTGCCTACCTTTGGGTTGTTGTTGTCCCCTCCCTTGATTCTGAGTTGCCATATTCTGAAGAAACACTCGGAACATATCCATCATTTCGGCATTCGGATTACCAACATTACCTAAAGCTCGATCCTGATCTCCGTCATTGCCCGCCATTAGTACAAACTCCTGCATTAAACACTCGACGTCAGTTATCACACACTCTCACTCAGCTAGACTCTACCCAAGAACTCTAACCGAGCTCTGATACCAACTGTGAGGACCCCGACCCAGAACCTACACGTGTCCCGAGTTGGAGCGTCCTCAAACTAACCCAAATTTACTAAACTTTTAAAACTTTGAATTAAACTTCAAACATAGACATCATTAACATTTCCATTTCAAAACAACTCCACTACTCTCCACACCGGAGGAAGAGTGGACTAACTTTGAAATTACTAAACTGTTTTAGTTACAAAAGATCGTGGTTCCAACGTAGAAATTTAAGTTTATAATTACAAACTTCCATAGAGGAATTATAACAAAATATACTTTCTACGCCAACCTAACGTACCCCGAAAATACCCAAAAGCTCACTGCCAAACTCCTTTCCGCCCTTACTTGGTCGGTCCGCCTGTCTCGGGATCTAAAAACATTAAAGGGAGAGGGGTGAGAATAAATCTCAGCAAGCTATTATGAATGCAGCAATATGCCAAATAAATGCAACACATAACAAGTCGCACATAACACATTGGAAAAGCTGTAAACACATTCCATTACCTTGGTTTACCTTTTCCCGTCTGAACAATAGTCGTACAACATTGGGTATAATAATACTCCAATCTTAAGTGAGCTGCTTAAGCAATACTCACATCTTATAAGACCCGTTTTTCAGGGAACCAAATAAGATAGTAGCAACTCTGTAAGGCTTTTGGCTCACTACAGATGCTATAACCACGACTGTGGCCACGGGAGGGGACGATGCGAATATAACATAATCCGATCACATTAGGTCACACTTCCATAATTGATCGTATTATGTTATACCCCCAACATCAGCTGATTAACAAATTATCAAGCACATAATAGATACTTGAAACATAATCCACAAAAAGGGATAACAATATAGCAACATGGTAAAATATACTCATGTCCAACCAATATCATAGTGTAACATTTATTCCACACTATGCATAATATAAACAATGTATATGAACTCAAGTAAGGCAAGGAAGTATCATCAATCCATCCTACAAGGTCATTATACAATAATACATAGCCTCGATGAAGGCTCAAGCTCAACTTACTAAGTGGGAGTCACGATCTATAAGTGACCAAACAAGATTTCTAAACAAATTCTGGTTCAGATTTGAAGTTAGGTTTCTGGTGTCTTGGGCGACCTCCCATACCACTTGGGCGACCGCCCAAGTGGATTTCAAGGAGACCCTAAGCTTACGCCTCTTGGGCGACCAAGCGCGACACCTCTTGGGCGACCGCCCAAGAGGTTCTCTAAGGCACTCTAGCTTCTGGTCACATGGGCGGCCGCTCATGCCCCCTTGGGCGACCGCCCAAGTGGCCTTCCAGCAATTCCCCAAATTTCCAACATTTGCCCCTTAGTTCATTTCCTTTCCTTTTTCTCTACCTTAAATTCAAGAACACCCAAAGAATTTCCTAGTTTTACAAAGTTCATCCTAAACCATATAAACCCAAAATAAAGTACCTAGATTATTTATCCTTAAATCTTCCACCCATTTCATTTCCTCTAAATCATCTTCCATGAACATTAAATTTATCCTATTTCATTTATCAATCATTCAACTCATATAAGGTTCCCAAAGCATGAAATAAACTTCATAAAACAAGAATATCATTTAAGAGGTATGAACATTTAAGAGAAAGGAAATCATAACAACTCACCTTAGCTAATACAAGATGAAATGAAGCTCTTCTAGGCTTGATCAACTCCTTTAGATGAACCACTCACAAAAGGACACTTGGATTTAAAAATGGACAAGGGATGAACTTGGTAGGAATTTGAGAAATGGAGGCTTTCACAATGCTCTTTCCATGGAGAATGGTAAGAATGAAATGAGATGGATGAGGGAGGTGAATAGGGGAAGTATGGGAAGAGGGAGGAGAAAAGCATGGGAGGTATGGGGTAATTGTCCTAGTAGAAAAGAGGGGAGGGTTTTAAGGGATTTTGTTCCCCTCCCTAAATTATTTGCCCAAGGCTTTCAACCATTAAAAATGAAAGCCCCTTTTTTTATTTCCCATTATTTATTTTACCCAATTTAACCTCCTCTTACTCCTTATCCATTTTCTATTTTCATTATTCCCCATGGTGTTTTATTTAATACCCAATGTATTCTTAAGAGATTCTAAATTTACTTCTCACCCAATTTATCTTTAATTAAGAATTTAAAGACATAAATGAACACATAAAGCTACTTAATATTAAAAGCAGTCAACCAACTAACCTGCGATACTGCGAATAGATTGAGCCAGTTTGTTTCGGCACCTAGGCGCACGCATATGGATGTCGCCGTTCGTGTGATATGCTTCCTTAAAGGTATTGCTGGCCAAAGTTTATTCCTTCCTACGAATGGCATATTGCAGCTTGACGCCTATTGTGACGCTGACTGGGGTGCTTGTCCTATGAGTAGGCGATCTTGCACATGTTATTTAGGAGGAGCTCCAATATCCTGGCATACAAAGAAGCAATCAGTTGTGTCTGGATCGTCAGCAGAAGCAGAATATCGAGCCATGGCAATCACTGTTAGTGAGGTTATTTGGCTACGATGGCTTTTAGAGGAACTCGAGGTGCCACAGACTGAATCCACTCGCCTTTTTTGTGATAACCAAGCGGTATGTCACATAGCAAACAATCTCGTATTTCATGAAAGGACAAAACATGTTGACATGGATTGTTATTTTATTCGGGAAAGAGTTGCTTCTGGAGATATTGTGACTCATTTGATATCAAGTGCAAATCAAGTAGCGGATTTGTTCACCAAACCTCTTGGGTCTGTTCATTTTCAGTTCTTGGTTGGCAAGTTGGGCATTCGTAATCTTCATGCGCCAACTTGAGAGGGAGTGTAGGAGATATTCGAATATATGTGAATATATTCGGATGATTATGCCAAATATTCTAGGAGATATAGTTTGATTATGTTTGGTTGTATTTATGTACATCTTTTCCTTAATTATCTCTTTCCTTCCTTAGCCGATTAGGGTTAGACTTTTGTAGTATATATATGGAGGACTCTTTGTAATATGGTTGATATATGAATATACACACAGAATTTATTCATCCTCTTTTAAACTTATCAGAATTGGATCAAGAATAACCTACACATTCACAATATTGGAAGATAAATGTAAAGAAGTACATTACAAGAACAACTAAAAAAGAGTGCTTATGCCTTTTGTAAAACAACAATATATACACCACAAGCCTATGGACAATATGATAAAACAAGAAAGAAATTACGTAAAAGTACAACATATAGGAAAGATTATAAACCTTATATTAAAAATAAATATGTAAGAAGACCACTGACTAGAAAATGTAAATGTTTTATATGCATAGACGAAAAACATTTAGCTAATAAATGCCTAATAAAAATAAAAATACAGAAAGAAGCAATTTAATAGAATAATTAGGAGAATATGAAATAGAACCACTAAACACAGAAGATTCAAATAACAAATCAATTTATAGTATCTATAGTAGTGATGAAGAAAATAAACAACTAACTAAAATTACTTATACATATATGAATACAGAAGAAGAATGTGAACATCAATGGATAAGTAAAAGAGGAAATAATTACATTAAATGCTTTAGCTGCGGGTATTTTTCTAGCATAGAAAAAAGATCACAGTGTAACATTTGTTTTAAATAAATTTGTTATTTATGTCTTAAATCAATTTATAATTTAAGTATGAACATAGAAAAAGAATCAGTTAAAAAGATAAACATATAGTTAATAATAGAAAAAATAGAAAAATTAGAAGTTATAACAGAATTGCATAATTTAAAGATAGATAATATAGAAAATAAATTAAGATATATAGAAGATATTACTGATAAAAAGAAACAAAAAAATTGAAGAAGGTGAATGTAGTAAAATGTCAACAGATCATACATTAATACAAACAAATGGTACAACAAATATGATAAATTTACAATGTAGGTTATGGTTAGACTCAAATAAATACTTAGAATTAACAGCCTTATTAGACACAGGAGCCACTAAAAGTGTTATATCAAACAGTTTGGTACCACAAAATTACAAAAAATAACTCACTTATAAATTAGTAACAAGAACAATAGAATATAGGTTGATGACTATAACACATTATATAGAACCTATAGGAATACAATTTTTGGATTTCTTAAATAATTATAGCTTAAAATATGATATTCCCCAGGTTAACATAAGTCCAGAATATGTTAAATTAACAGATTTTATATTATGATTAAATTTTATTCGTGGATTATAAGGAGCGATAACAATTACAAAAAATTATATAACACTTAGTAAACATATTTATAGTATACCAACACTTAGATATAATCAAACATCAGAGTTAGCACAAAAGCGTGGTGGACAAGGTAATTTAGACTTTCTACGCCACAATGAGAAAATAAATGTTTATGTTGAAAATGAAACCTTAAAATTATTAACCAATCTTTTAACACATAAGTTAGAAAAGGGATTAGAAATAACAAAAAGCATTAATCATCCAATAATTTTACATTTAGAAAGGATTAATAGGTGAAGACATTACCAAATCTAGAGTCACATACACATGCAAATTTAAATTAAAAAACCCTGTTATAACAATAAGAACATCTAATATTGAATTCAGTCCATTAGATAAGTAAGAATTTATAAAACAAATACCAGAAATGATACAACAAAAATTAATTAGAAAATTGGAAAGTCCTCACAGGACAGCAACTTGTATAGTTAGAAATCACAGTGAAATTAAAAGAGGAAAAGCTAGAATAGTTTATAATTATAAAAGATTAAATGATAATACAGAAGATGATGGGTATAATATACCCAACAAGGATTCTTTGATTAACCTTATACAGAAAAAGAAATTTTTTTCAAAATTCGATTTAAAGTCAGGATATAATCAGCTACAATTAGAAGAAAAATTTAAACCTTTGACAGCTTTCACATGTCCTGAAGGACAGTATGAATGGAATGTTCTAAGCTTTGGACTTAAGAATGCTCAATCTATATTTCAAAGATTTATGGACAATATATTTTTAAATATGAATTTTGTCTGGTATATATTGATGATATATTAGTAGCTAGTGAAACAGTTAAAGATCATGAGACACATTTACAACATGTTTTTAATGAAGTCCAAAAACATGGCATAATACTTTCAAAAAAGAAAATGAAATTATTTAAAAGAAAAATATTTTTTTTAGGATTAGAAATTGGAAACGAAAAAATAGAATTACAACCACATATCTCTACAAAAATTATTGAATTTTCAGAAAAATTTGAAAGTTTAAAACAAATACAGGTCTTTTTAGGGTTGGTCAATTATGCCAAAAAATTTATTCCTAATTTATCAAAATTGATAGGATCACTCTACAGTAAAACAACAAAGAATGGACAAAGACATTTTAACAAAGAAGATATGAAATTAGTAAAAACAATAAAAGAAGTAGTTAGAAAAATAAAACCATTAGAACTACCTTTGGTAGCAGATTATATAATTATTGAAACAGATGGATGTAAAGAAGGATGGGGAACCGTTCTTCTTTGTAAATCTAATAAATATAGTCCTAAAGACAATGAAAAAATTTGCTCTTACACTAGTGAAAATTTTAATAAAAAAGGATTAAACTGGACAAGTTTAAATTTTGAAATACAAGCTTTAATAAATTCTTTAGAAAAATTCAAAATCTTTTTAAGTAAGGAATTTACAGTAAGAACAGATTGTGAAGCGATAGTAAGGTTTATAAAAAATGATCAAAGTAGAAAAGTTAATAGAACAAGATGGATAAATTTACAAAACATTATACAAGGTAGTGGATATAAGATTAATTTTGAACATATAAAAGGAAATAATAATACAATTGCTGACATGTTATCCAGAAATTTAAACAGATTATCTCATTCAAATAAATAAAGAAAAGAAGAGTTATACACCCTATACAGCCAAGCCAAAGATCAGGTTTATCAACTTATAGATTTTACAAATTTATAATGACCTAATGGCATTCGCTATATCGTTATTTTTTTTTATTTTATTTTTTTTTAATTTTTTTTTAGGCTTGCCCATCTTGAGTCAAGCCCCTTTTTTGTGTAAGTCAATTTTTACTAACAAGTCCCTCAAATTCTCTGAAATTCCCTTAAACCCCCCCCCCCCAGAGGCGCCTAATATTAACTAGGAAGGGATAATCATCCACTCTAACCACTGGGGAGAGTCGAATCCAGGACCTCCGTGTTGGTGTCCCAGTGCTCTGGCCATCAGGTCAAGTCCTGATGGTTCGCTATATTGTTATTTGTGTAGCTTGTAAGATGCTTTTCCAATGGAGATGTACAGAGGTCGATCCTTCCTTAATTTCAAAAATAAATTTATGATAATATCTAAGAAATCAAATTGAAACATTTGGTCAAACTATATACTTCCTCCATTTCCAAATGTTTGTCTCATTTAACTTTTTTGTTGAATTTTAACCACAAATATATGATAATTTAATTATATTCATGAAATTCTAAAAATTCCTATTGATTCACCATTAATAATATTATCAACAACAATTTTTAAAATTTTATGAATATGATTAATTTCTCATAAATTTGTGATCAAAATTTAACAAAAAAGTCAAATGAGACAAATGTTTTGAGACGGAGGGAGTATTATTTTATACGTATACGTGAGTGTAAGTGTAATGTCAAATGTGTTTTTGTCATTAACATAACGTTTAGTGTCAAATGTATCGTTAGTAAGAAAATAAGAATGATATGACCAGTTAATCAGTTATAAGTTTAGTGTCAAATGTATCCTTAGTAAGAAAATAAGAATGATATGACCAGTTATAAGATTGTCGATCAGTGAACTAGTCATAATTTTTTCAAAGGTTCTAATTATTATATACTCCCTCAGTCTCTTCTTCTGATGATCTGATCTGAGGGGATACTTATTTCCTTTTTTATTCGTTTCTGTTTAATGGTGACCGTTCAAAATGAAAGAAAATTTTTATTATTTTTTCCACTTATTTTCTCTCCTATTTTACTTTACATTCACAACACCAATCAAATCATTATTCCTCCCACTCATTCTCTCTCCTATTTAATTTTTCATACTCACAATATTTCCTTTCATTTTTTATCTTTCTTACTTTTTCTTATCTATATGTCCAAATTTTTGATATCCACTCGACTGGAAAGGGAGGGAATACTCCCTCCGTCCCAACATAAGCTTCTCACTTTTGGCTTTGCACGCAAATTAAGAAAATGGGTGGGAAGAAAAAATGTTGTGAGTGTAATTTGAAAATAGGAGAGAGAATGAGTGGAGGGAATAGTAAATTATAATGGTGTTGTGAGTATTAAAATAATGTAGAAGAGAGAATGAGTGGAGGAAATAATAAAAATTCTTTGCCAAAAAAGGAAAGTGAAAGCTTCTAACAAGATACCCAAAATGACAAAATGAGAAGCTTCTACTGAAACGGAGGGAGTATGTATCATTATATACTCCGTATGTAGAAGTTTACCTATTAATAAATTCAATTAGAAAGCTGTCAAATATCATTACCTCAAGTTACATATCATTTTTTTTATATATATTATTTTTATATGAAAGATTTGTTGGAACTTATGTGAACTTGTGTGTTAAAAGATGAAAGTTAATAATGTTTATTGGAAAAAATAGAGCTTTTAGTGAAATTTATGTGTGTGCGCTAAAATGAGCATAACTTTTGATTCCGGATGAACCACGGAACGCACCGCATATCAAATCGAAGCTCTTTTCGAGACGGACAAAAGTCATAGGGCATAGCCCCATGACACAGGTTTTTGTAAACATAAAGCTCGAATCTTGGCAGTCAAATGGGTTACTGAAGTAATTTAATTTTTGCAAATAAATATTAAATTCTTTAATATTATTTAAAAAATTATTTTCTGATTCTGGATAATAACCAGAAAACCTGTTTAGACATTTATAACTGTCTGACAGTTATGTCTGAAAGGGTGTAACTTTTCAAAATTGAAATTGAAAGGATGTTTTGGAAGATCATTGGTTTGCACTAGTAAGAGTGCTGCGATATCTGAAACATACAATGAACTATGGATTGCATTATACAAAGTATCCTCCTGTTTTGGAAGGATATTGTGATGCAAATTGGATTTCCAATAATTCAGAAAGTAAATCTACAAGTGGTTATGTGTTTACACTTGGAGGTGCAACAGTGTCTTGGAAATCATCTAAGCAAACTGTGAATACACGATCGACTATGGAAGCAGAATTTGTAGCCTTAGATAAAGCCGCTGAAGAAGCGGAATGGCTCAAAAATTTCCTAGAGGGTATTCCATTGTGGACTAAGCCGATTCTGACCATTTGCATACATTGTGATAGTATGGCTGCTCTTACGAGAGCAAAGAACCAAATATACAATGGCAAATCAAGGCATATAAGGCGTCATCACAAAACAATACGAGACTTGCTGAAGAATGGAATAATTTCCATTGATTATGTAAAGTCAAAGGAAAATATAGCAGATCCTTTGACAAAAGGCCTTAACGGAGAGCAAGTAGTATTTACATCGAGGGGAATGGGCTTAAAGCCAATACAATGAGTCATTACTTGGTGGCAACCTAACCTAGCAACATTGGAGATCCCATGGTCTAGGTTCAATAGGCAAACTAATCGAGGAAGACGCAAGGAGCTTATAACACACATATGCTCATTCCTATGATGAAATAAAGTGTGTTATCCGTTGATGTTTAAGGGTTGAAAATTATTCTTAATAATGCTAGTAGCTTTGAGGTGGAATATTACGGATTATTCTTGGTTAGCATTACCTATACGAGATTGATGTGGGGTCGCATCTTTGAGAACTGAAATGGCTACGTTCTCTAAAATTCTCATGAAGTAAGGATTTGTTCAAGACCGAAATGAACACAACCGTAAGAATAGAAAAATGTATAAATATGATATGTGTGATATTTATTGTCTCGAGTTACTACAAAAATGTGGCTAGTTCAAGACTAATAGTCACTATCCACAAAGTAAGTCCGATAAATACTCACTACGAAAGGTTCAAGTCCATAAGACACCTTTTCAGATGCATATCATATTTAGTTTTCTCAGAGATAGAAAAATAAGTTCATTTTATTATCTTATTTTCTATTCAAATGTGGGGTATTGTTAGAGTTTGAATAGAAAATGTGGGGTATTGTTGGAACTTATGTGGACTTGTGTGTTAAAAGATGAAAGTTAATGATGTTTATTGGAAAAAATAGAGCTTTTAGTGAAATTTATGTGTGTGCGCTAAAATGAGCATAACTTTTGATTCCGGATGAACCACGGAATGCACCGCATATCAAATCGAAACTCTTTTCGAGACGGACAAAAGTCATAGGGCATAGCCCCATGACACAGGTTTTTGTAAACATAAAGCTTGAATCTTGGCAGTCAAATGGGCTACTGAAGTAATTTAATTTTTGCAAATAAATATTAAATTCTTTAATATTATTTAAAAAATTATTTTCTGATTCTGGATAATAACCAGAAAACCTGTTTAGACATTTATAACCTCGTTTCAGCGCTTATGTTCGAAAGGGTGTAACTTTTCAAAATTGAAATTGAAAGGATGTGATTGGCCAGATTGAAAGAAAGCTGTCCTATATAAACAATACCATATTTGTATACAGACATACAGAAAATTCATCTTCTTCCTTCCTCCCTTCTCTCTCTAAAGAAAGCATTTTCATCATTCGTCAGGGACAAGTTCTTCTGCAAGAACATGTTATTAAGTGTTGTATCCTCAAGCCAGACGTCCTAAACTGCAGCAGAAGCGGGGACGAATTTCTGACTTAGGACACTGCAAAGCAGGCCTCACTTTGAAGAATTAGTAGCGTTCTCAGGTTTATATTTGTTTTATAATCTGATTTTTGATTTTAATATTATTGTAATTAATTTTATTGATATTTCTATTTATAGAATATTAGATTGGTTCTAACAAGATTAATGGTTCGATTCTATCAAATACACTTTTTGTTGGGAAAATTGTCTATTTGACAATAAATAAGGCTTTTTTGAATTTAACGAAATGACAAATAATATAATGAACCATAACATAATTAACGGGGCAGGAAATAAAGATAAATAGAATGCGGAAATTAAAGCAAACCGAGTTATTAAAGAAGTCGAGTCTTGTGTTGGACACAATTTCCGCAAGAAGATATTGCCCCGCACTGGTGCTAACGGTCTGTGGCAATCTTCTCTCAAGATAAAACGACTTTACAGTCATTAATAGGAGCACTCCAAATTAATGACTTCGGCGAACAAAATTCGTGTTTGACACTTCCAGACTTTGAAGAAGAATTATGCAACGAGATGCTCTATCTTCTAACAGATGATGTTAAGAATTTCGTTGAATTCTGTGACTGAATTCCATAATTCAGTTAATTATCTAACTGAGTTAGTTAACTCCGTTAGATAATTGATTCTCTACTTCTAGTGAGAATAGAGAGTGAATATGTGAAGTGAAGATTAAGTGAATGAATGAATTTGACAAACTAGTGGGGATTATTTATAGTAGATGAAGAGTTAGGGTGTCTCTTGGGAATAGGCACAATTGGTGTCTGGTGGATTCTGGATCATTGGATCAGATCTAGATGGAGGGAGGAGATCTGTTGGGTCGACCCAACAGTCTTGACCCGCCTATTTGAAAAGGTATGGGTCACACCCACCTTTTCAAGAACCATCACAACCATTACTCCATTCCGGATCTGCCCCATTTGCTGAACCCCGGCCCAAACCAAGCCACCCCAAGCGGCCCACTCGCCCAAGCCCAACAGATTTCCTAAGTGCTTGCCTTGACCAATTCTGGGCCACAGCCCAACTGCCAACCTTAACCCATTTCACTTGGAATGGACCGAACCACCACGAGCCCACTCGTCCTAAGCCGGAACCGCCATCGAACCACGAACCGAGCCAACTTTTGTCAAAAGTTTAAGGCTCCTAGCGACGATGCGGTCGTGCGAAGTGCGCCCTAAATCGCCCATTCCGCCCTTCGCGCGCTTCGCGGGTTGTGGGTCCATTTTGAGCTAGAACAAAACTAGCTCAATAGCCCACTTGGATGCATGGTTGGCCCAATAGTCCAACTAGGTTGGCACAAGGAGATTAACTTGATGTCTCCTTCCTTGGATGGATCCATTTATAAACTATCATTGCTTTACATCTTTAAGCAATGTGGGATAACTATTCCATATCCCATAAACTCTTCATATACCCATTTCATTTTGCATACTTTGAGCATTAATTTCTCATTCACCACTAATTGGTTTTGAGAAAGTAAATATATCAAATTAATCTACTCCAAATGTAGATTATTAATATGCAATCAATTTCCATTTTCCTAAAATGGAATCCAATGGAATTCTTGGTCAAAAGTCGGTCAAACCTCACTTTTACAAAACCAAAATTCCAACAATCCCCCACATGAATGACAAATTAATGCATGCATGAATGCAGACTCGTCTGGAAGTTTCGGCGAACTATTATTGCATCGAGATAGGTAGCTTATGGCCTTGAACCTTCCCTAGTGAAATACTATCGGATATACTAGCCATTTGGTAGCGAGACGCTTTGAACCAGTGACTGTATAGTGAATACCAAGACAATAGTACTCACACAATAACAGCTCTAACACGTTTTGTTCTCACGTTTTGTCCATTTTGGCCCTGGCCCGTTCTTGATTCATAAGTGTTTCAATTTAGAAGCGGCCTTATTACTTCTCACTTATATAGGTGATCTCCCATAAAGAGTATCCTGCTATACTCCACCACTTAGGTATAAGAATCATTAAAAGCTTTAAGCTTACCCTCACCACACGTCATCAGGTGTTTTAGTACTTAGATGGCTTCTGAGAATGAGTTATAATGAGTTCTAAGCGCACATACTAGAATTTTCATAATTTAGTTGTCTCATTGAACCAAGGGCATGGGATCTCCAATTCTCAAGGTTGAGTGTCCACTATGGATTTCTTTGTTTGTATGGGTTTTTAACTTCATTCCCCTTACCAGACAATTTGATCTCCTATTCATACCCTTTGGTATACGGATCCGTTTTTGACTTCACATGGCCAGTTGTGACAGTCTCATTTGAGATCAATTGTCTTATGATAATATGTCAATGACCATTGTGTCTTGACTTACCACGATGTTTTACACCTTTTCCTATTTCTCATTGTCGTCACAATGCCTTAGGTCATGTAGACAAAAACTTATTCCACAAAGGAATATCTTTCAAGACCATTCAGCTTTTATTTTTATTTGATGCTATCGACTCAGATTCCTTACTGAATCGAGTTGTACATGTTTGTCTTGGAAGTTTGACACCGCTGCTCCATTTATTGTGAACACATTTTCACCTTGGAGTTTGTTTGTGTCTGATATCCAATTAGTATATCCTTTTCATACTATTGAATATCTTTATTTATTGTAATCTGTAATCACAAGAATATCTTTAAGTACTCCAAGTACTTTGACTATACTTAGTGATTTATTACAATTTTTAATTTAGACTTTTAGTCTCTCTAGAATGGTCAATCTTTTCGAGTGATCAAATTCTTCTATCGGTCAGTTTCTTTGAGTGGTTATCATCTCTGTACCGGTCCGACTTCCCAAGTGTTCAGTATCTCTAAGTGGTTTGACCTCCTTAGAGTCTACCTCTCAGAAATCTACCTTACAGAGATTACCTCTCAAGATTCTATCTTATAGATTCCATCTCTCAAGAATCTATCTGTTACTTCTCAAGAAGTTAGTTTATTCGAGAGTCTATCTTTGAGAATTTATCTAACTCTTATGACTCTACCATTAAAGAGTCTATCATTTTAAGAATCTTTCTCTTCAGATTCTATATCTCAAGAGTCTCACTTTCGAGATCAATAATCTGCCTTTTCAGATTAAAATCTCTCTCAATAGATTTTATTTCTCAAGATTATTTTCCCTTTAGAAATCTATCTTTTGAAATTCTAACTCTCTTGACTACACTTCTTGAAAGTCTGCCTTAGGACTTTATCTTTCAAGAGTTTTTCGTTTATAGATTCATCTTTCAAATACTTCCTTTTAAGAACCAATTTGCAACCCAACGGTTCGCATTATGGAAGAAGATCAACCAACTTCCAAATGTATGATGAACTATTCATTTAAATGTTAACAACATTATTTAACAGTTTTCGATTAATTTTCTACCATCGAAAATTAGGACCAAAAGACTAGCTTCTTTTGTCTACAAATTGTGTCTTAGTTCATCTTACTATTAAGATAAATCTTTTACAGTTTTATAAGTTCTCTTCTTAAACTTATATTATTTCCTTTTTACTTCAAGGAAATATGATTTCAAGGAATACCAAATTCCTTGTCCTTGGCTTAAGTACTTTTACTTTAGCTCGTACCCTCACACTTGAGGTGTACCCCCACACTTGAGGTGTACCCCCAAAATTGAGGTGTACCCCCATACTTAAAGTATTTATAAAACGTCTTACGATTATGCCATAATCTGTAATTAGTTTTATTAAATCCTTTCTTGGGTATCTCATTAAAAATGACATTATAGCTTTCCCCACAAATTCGGTTAAGCCAGAGCTTATTGCATTTATCATCTCCTTAAGAGTATGATTCTTGCATTTTGCTCATGTATTAGACTGAGTTGAATATGTTGCGATCGTTTGATGAATACTGCCGGAAACCTCACAAATATCCTCAAACGGCGCCGCATATTCCCCTCATTCTAGCTTTTTCGAATCTTCTTTATATTAAGTTGATTCGTCAACTTCATTCTTATAAGTTTGGAAAGCCACCAAGGCTTTATCCTTCCTTATCAAGAGAATGTCTTGAGCAACCATTTATAAAGTAATTAAATACTTTTTCACACCTCAAGTTTGCACTAACTTTAGATCACAATTATTTGTGTGAGCTAACTCAAGAGGTGTCGTGTTTCTTATTACTGAAGAAAATGATGACTTGGTCATTTTATCTTCCATGCAAATTTCACACTTGTCAGTTGAATCGAATTTATTCATGAGAATTAATTCTTGATTCACTGACATCTTAATTGTGTTGAAATTCACATAACCTAATTTATCATGCCATACATTAGAACATTTTAAAAGGTAAACATAAGAAACACCGATGCTCTTTGCCTCTAGGCAAGGTATCCTTTACCAAGAAATAAATTTTTCTTGGTCAATACAGTTTTATCTGACTCAAAACATTTGTCTAAATCCAGCCTTTCTCAACATTGATCTAGAAAATAGGTTCTTGCGAATGTCTGGGACATGCAGAACATTCACGAGAGTCTGTTCTCTATCTAAAGTCATCTTCATTACAACCCTTCCAAGTGCCACGACGTTGGAAGTAGTAGAGTTTCTCATTTACACCTTCCTTCCATTGAAGGAGTGTATTATGAGAAGCTCTCTTTATCAGCATATATATGGTGGGTAGTTTCAGCTCCAGTGTCTATCCACATTCTCATGGGTTGACCTTCAACTTGCTAAGTTGGCTTCAAACCCAATTAATTCTCAATCAAGCCTATTCAACCTTTCGTTGGCGTTGGCTTTGATTCATGTTGTCCATTTCCCTTCTTGGAATACGACAAACTTTTGCTACGTGATTGGTCTTACCACATCTTGTAACAATTCTTGGAGTTGATTCCTTGAACCTTATAGTCTGTTTCAAAGTGTTATACAACTCTTTGGTTGTCCCCACGAGACAGTGCTCTTTGAACGGGCATCATTTGGTCTACTCAGTATGTACGTCCTACATATGAGATTTTAATGATCCCATTCTTCTGCGGCTATTTGTCTTCGCGGATTGGCTATCTGCCTTTTCGGATCTGGATCATCATCATCCTCCTTTTCGGTTATCTTTGGCAAATCTGGATTATCATCCTCTTTCTCTTCGGTTTATTTGCCTTGGCGAATTTTGGATCATCATCCTCTTCCTCTTAGGTTATATTTGCCTTGGCAAATTTGGATCATCATTCTCTTCCTTTCCGGTTATTTGCCTTGCATGAACTTCTTTGTTTATAAGTCCGCTCCATGTTGTCAACAATTCTTTGAATCACTTCCGGGATTATTGTTGACCTTCTCGTTATCTTCTAGTTAACTTCCAATGCTCTTCTAGTTATCCTTCCTTGGAAACCGTCATTTTTCTCGTTAAGTCTCTAACGAAAAAGTCCTTCGGTTGTCCACATCATTGGCTCATATTTGTCATAAAAACAAGAAAACGTTAATATCTTCTTGCGATTGTTGGGAAAATTGTCTATTTGACAATAAATAAGGCTTTCTTGAATTTAACGAAATGACAAATAATATAATGAACCATAACATAATTAACGGGGCAGGAAATAAAGATAAATAGAATGCGGAAATTAAAGCAAACCGAGTTATTAAAGAAGTCGAGTCTTGTGTTGGACACAATTTCCGCAAGAAGATATTGCCCCGCACTGGTGCTATTGGTCTGTGGCAATCTTCTCTCAAGATAAAACGACTTTACAGTCATTAATAGGAGCACTCCAAATTAATGGCTTCGGCGAACAAAATTCGTGTTTGACACTTCCAGACTTTGAAGAAGAATTATGCAACGAGATGCTCTATCTTCTAACAGATGATGTTAAGAATTCCGTTGAATTCTGTGACTGAATTCCATAATTCAGTTAATTATCTAACTGAGTTAGTTAACTCCGTTAGATAATTGATTCTCTACTTCTAGTGAGAATAGAGAGTGAATATGTGAAGTGAAGATTGAGTGAATGAATGAATTTGACAAACTAGTGGGGGTTATTTATAGTAGATGAAGAGTTAGGGTGTCTCTTGGAAATAGGCACAATTGGTGTCTGGTGGATTCTGGACCATTGGATCAGATCTAGATGGAGGGAGGAGATCTGCTGGGTCGACCCAACAGTCTTGACCCGCCTATTTGAAAAGGTATGGGTCACACCCACCTTTTCAAGAACCATCACAACCATTACTCCATTCCGGATCTGCCCCATTTGCTGAACCCCGGCCCAAACCAAGCCACCCCAAGCGGGCCCACTAGCCCAAGCCCAACAGATTTCCTAAGTGCTTGCCTTAACCAATTCTGGGCCACAGCCCAACTGCCAACCTTAACCCATTTCACTTGGAATGGACCGAACCACCACGAGCCCACTTGTCCTAAGCCGGAACCGCCATCGAACCACGAACCGAGCCAACTTTTGTCAAAAGTTTAAGGCTCCTAGCGACGATGCGGTCGTGCGAAGTGCAAAGTGTGCCCTTGTGAGGACCCCGACCCGGAACTTACACGTGTTCCGAGCTGGAACGTCCTCAAGCTAACCCAAATAACATAAAACTTTTAAAACTTTATTTAACTTTCCTACATAAATACAATTGTTATAACCATTTCAAAATGACTCTACACCTTTCCATAATGGAGAAAGAGTTGACTAACTTTGAAAGTAGGAAATTGTTTTAGTTACAAAAAGGTATCGGTTATAACATAAAATGAAGATTTATAAATACAAACTCCGTAAATGAATTATACCAAAATACACTTTCTACACCAACCTAATCATACCCCGACAATTCCCAGAATATAACTTCCAAACTCCTCACCGCCCTTACTTGGCCGGTCCACCTGTCTCGGAATCTAAAAACAGTAAAGGGAGAGGGGTGAGAATAAATCTCAAAGAAGCTATTATGAATGCAGCAATATGCCAAATAAAATGCAACACATAACAAGTCGCATATAACACATTGGAAAAGCTGTAAACACCTTACATTACCTTGGTTTACCTTTTCCCGTCTGATCAATAGTCGTACAACATTGGGTATAATAATACTCCAATCTTACTGAGCCGTTTAAGCAATACTCACATCTTATAAGACCCGTTTTTCAGTGGAACCAAATAAGATAGTAGCAACTCTGTAAGGCTTTTGGCTTAATACGGATGATATACCCCAACCTGTGGCCAGGAGGGGACGGCACAGATATAACATAATCCGATCACATTAGGTCACACTTCCATAATTGATCGTATTATGTTATACCCCCAAACATCAGCTGATTAACACATTATCAAGCACATAATAGTTACTTGAAATATAATCCACAAAGGGGATAAGCAACATAGCAACATGGTAAAATATACTCATGTTCAATCAATATCATAGTACAACATTTATGTAATATACTAGCATAATACCAACCATGAATAGGTACTCAAGTGAAGTAATAAAGTATCAACCGTTACGCACACTTAGACAATATTCAATAATAAATGATCTCTATAAGGATCCAAGTTAACTTTACCAAGTGAAAGTCATTACACAACCTCAGATAACATTCATAAAAGTTCATGATCTACTTCCCAAGTTCGAATCATATTGGTGAAGTACTAATCAAGCTTAACAACCGTTTTAAGGACAATGATCCATATTATAAGGTCCCGATAAAGATACAAGTTAAATCTATTAAGTTGTAGTCACAATGCTTAAGTGGCCCAAGTCCTACTTTAATCTAAGTTGAGAAGGTTTGATTCATATCCAGAATGTGATTAGGTTCCATTAATCTATAGTGGTTAGGAGTCATGCCACTAGGTTGTTGGTAAATCGCAAGAAAAGAGACTAAGGAGGATGCGGCATTGTGGGCGACCGCCCATGCCACTTGGGCGACCGCCCAAGTGGTTCTCAAAAATAACCCAAGTTGCTGCCCTCTTGGGCGACCGCACATATCCTCTTGGGCGACCGCCCAAGAGGGATTTCCAAGCCTACACATTCGTCTAGATGGGCGGCCGCTCATCACCACTTGGGCGACCGCCCAAGGCTCCTATCCAGCAAGATTAATCTCCAAACCCTTGTTTACCTAGGTTCTTTTCCTTTCTTTAAATCTCCCTAACTATTATGATTACCAAAAGAATTTCCTCATTTACAACCTTATCCTAAATCCTTTAAACCCAAAATAACATAATCCTAGATTATTTTCCACAAGATTTCCCAACCCATTTTATCAACTCATTTCAAGTAAATTCTCTAAAATTAACTCAACCCATTTCTTTCATTCTAAATCAACTTCTAAGAACAAGAGCATCATTTTATTTCATTTATCAATTCTCCAACTTCAAGAGAGTTCCCAAGCATTTAAACAACTATTCTTCATAATAAGAACAATCATAAAGAGTTCATGAACATTTAATGAAGAGAAGGGTCATAATAACTCACCTTAGCCAATACAAGATGGAATGATGATTTTTTTGGTTTGATGAACTCCCCTACATGATCCAAGCACAAAAGTACAACTCATTTTGAAAATGGAGAAGAAATGAGTTTAGGAGGATCTTGGGGAATGAGGCTTTCCATGGCTTCCATGGGAAGTGTAAGAAGAAAAATAATGAAGAAAGATGAAGGTGAATAGAAGGAGTAGGGGAAGAGTGAAGGGGAGTATGGGAGGTATGGGGAGAGTGTAAGAAAAGTAAGGGGGTAAAGGGGGGGGGTGTAAGTACCCAAATCTGGCTCATGCCTTCCGGTTAATTTTTCCGGCAATTTCGGTAATTTTTCCGGTAATTCCCCGGATTTTTCCTAAAGTTCCGGAACAATTCCGGAACTGTTCCAAGCCTTTTAAGGGCTGAAGGGAATGCTTGGTGATTAAGAAACACGTTTTTCTTAATCCCAAAACCCTTCTAGAAGGCTGCCACCTTGCACGTTTCTAGAAGAAGCCGGATGCGGCTACTTATGTCGTGCGACATAACCAGCTAGAGAAACCTTCTAGAAACCCGCCACCTTGCATGTTTCTAGAAGGAACCGCATGTGGCTACTTATGTCGTGCGACATAACCAGCAGAGAGAGTTCTAGAACCATGCCACCTTGCATGTTTCTAGAAGGAAAACGGTTATGGCTTATCATGTCGTGCGACATAACAAGCCCATGCAGTGTACTCTATAAATAGAGGCGTTCACCTCTCATTTTGGACACACCTCCTCCATCCCTCAGTCCCCCTCTATAGGGAATACGCTCCAGAAGCCTCCTCTCTCCTCACATACCCCCCAAATCACCTCAATCCTACCAAACTAATCACACACACACTTCCCACACACACACACACACTTCCTATACATCAAGAACTCGAGGTTCTCAAGGATCCAAGGCCTGAACTCAGTCTCCGGAGGAGGACGCTAGAAGGCTCCTATATCTAACTTGATATAGGAGTTGTGGATCTTCAAGGGTAACGAGTTTCTACCCCTTTTCCACTCTCTATTTTCCTTTGAATATGAAATCTATGTGTTACATGCATTGATAATGTAGTATTCTGATTAAAGTTGCATGCTTTAGCTTCATATTACCCAGATCCACATTTTATTTCATTACATTTCATATAAAATCTCTGTTTTGACTTGGTTTTGCATGAACACTCAAGATGAGTGTGGATCCCTCATATCCACACCCTCTTGAAGTGTTCATTATCAATAAACATGCTCTCTGAGATTTGTTTGTGAAGTAACTTGACCATTTTGGTGCCTTGTTACCTCTGCAAATCTCAGTTGTTTAGGCTTCTGCACAATGGCTTATTATGTCACGCGACATAGGCAGCCTATGTCGCGCGACATACATAGCCGCTTGCGGACTCCTTATCTTTTCACCGCAACTGATGTTTTCCTTTTCTAATGCACCAATCTGCATTTAAACTAAAACATTTGCATACGTAGCAAACATCATTTGCATTAAAAGGATATCTTTTTCACCAAAATGACATCTTTGCTTTAATGATGCATCCTTTGCACTCAAAACCCCCTTTTCACATTAAAGATGCATCTTTTGCATTTAAAAACTCATTTTCATACTCAAAATGCATACTTTGCATTAAAAAATCATTCTTTGCCATTTTCATGCATCATTTGTGCATTAAATGCTATTTTCCAACATAAAAATACATTCTTTACATAAAAATCTTTTCTTTGAACAAAAAGGCATCCCTTGCAACCAAAAGACATTCTTTACACTCCAAAAATGCCATCTTTTCACTAAAGTATCATTTTTACATGCATTCCCCCATGTCCCCATTAGCAACCTTGGAACGGACCGGTGTAAAAGTTCTCATCTTTGCATCGTTCCTTCCATTAAAGGTTCCATATCTCTTTAGAAAGGGACACCTTGAACCCTATATCTCCGATTATCGCTTAAGAAAGAGTATGAAGCCTCTATACGAGCTCGACCGTCTTAAAGCGTAGGATTGATGGGCTAAGGACATTCCTTCCTAAAGAACCTCATCTTTGACCACAAGGAGAGTCATTCTCTCGATCACGCAAGTCCCGAGGGTCCCGAGGTTAAAATGCGATGATCACAAGTCACAAGATGAGGACGGGATCATAATCCCAAATACATAAATTCCAAGAAATCCCGGCGACAACCAACAAATGGTTTGTACGTGGGAAGATAACTTGGGACATTCCCCCTTTTACTCTCAAACACATGCACACAAAGAAAGCACGCAAGCAAACACGATTAATGAAATCTTGGGAGACTTGCTCCGGCAAGGCACTTTGGGTGAACGCCAAACGTTCTTCCAAAGGGGTAACTTAACCTCCGAACCCAAGTAAAAACCTTTTTTCAAAGTTTTGAGGTAATCAAAATGGCGTGGCGACTCCGTTTTTCAAATAACTCGGATGTCTTCAAACTCGCGTGAATTCCAATAAACAAAATTTGGGGCACACATTCGCAGTTTGGCGACTCCGGCGGGAAACCCAAAGGAGAAAAGCTTTATTTTCAAAACAAAAAAATCGATACTTGGTATATAGGTGGACCCCACTTAACCTTCTGTATCGCTCCCTAACCCGGGGCTTGGGATAACCGGTGGTTTAACAATCCCACGTACCGGTATCACTTTTCGAAAATTTTTGAAAAAAAATATATAGAAGAAAGCTTTTCCCTTTGAGCGGGTTAGACTCCCATCGCCGATTTCATTAATCGTGCTTGCTTTCTTTACCATGCATTGCATCATTTGCATCTTGGAATCTTTGCATACTTTGAACGGGAAACAACCCGAAAAATAGCAAAAGGAGTGGAACACTGGAAAATTGATCCATGCGGTCGTGCGGCTCAATCCTCATTGGATTCGACCGGGCGACCTCGGTGGCAATTCCACCAGGAAAAATCATGGTTAATCTGGCGGTCCTAGCGGCTTGGGGCTATTCGGCTCCATGGCCCAGGGCTCCCGAGAAAATTTACGTGCTTATGTGTTGCATTCTTCCCCGTCCGAGAAAATCATTCCTTTAAAACACATTTATGAAAATCTCTGTTTTAACTCAAAAAGGAACATTTTTAGGAGGCCGCACACTACGCGCACCTGATATATCCTGTACACTTTTGCACGCACGTCCTTCAAACCCGAGGGTGGTTCAGTGCGATCACGGACGGCCTTACGATGCTCCCGGGCGCGCACGGAATCATCCCAACCTCCCATGGCGGCCGGTGTCGACCAATACACGATCCGTGTCACACGTTTCAAAACGTGACTTTTGGTTGGTTTTTGGTCTAGTCCGTGTCATATAGCCCAGGTTGCATACCCACGTAAAGGTCAAGCCTTAGCTCATAAACGGAAGCCAAGATTTTCGCTCAAGCGAAATGTAGAAATTCCGACAAGGAAAAAATCGGTGGGATCTTGACTCCGACATTGACTATTAACCTTGACCCGCACGCAATGCGTAAGAGTCAAGACCGAGTCTTTGCCAAAAAATCAAAAGATCTTTCGCTCAAGCGAAGCTACGCCAAAATTCCGACAAGGAAAAATTGGCAAGATCTTGGCCGGCATTGACTTCGATTTCCGACTCACGCAGCTGCGTATGCAACGAAGTTCAATGTGACCTTTGTGTCATCCGGCTTTTACCGCCCGACCCATGCCTATTATTCTCTCGGACATTACCGAAAGTCAAAAACCGTCATTCGCTCAAGCGAAACTCTGTCAAAGATCCGTCAAGGCGAGAGACGAGACTTTCCGTGTGCCTTGACTATAATCCGCATCGCTCGTGCGTTGAAAAGTCTTATGACCCGCTAGACCCGATAGGAGCGTTCTTTACTCTCGGTCGGTGGGATCCGCGTGCCTATAGGACCCTCGCCGGGGCCGTCCACCTGGGAGGTCGAAATACGGGTGGAATACGAGGGGCTTATAGACGTAGTGACGGAACCCGGCGATCCAGGGATCTAGAGTAGTTGTGAAAAAGAAGGGCAGAACCCCTTTTCCAACCAATTAGAGATTAATAAAAGACATTGTTTTAAGTAAACTTGAACAATTAGTGTAATCATAATTGCATGTTCCTATCTCTGAAATCCCTAATCGAGACCTTTTTCGGTCCGATCTCCGTTTTCCTCATCCCGACCTTTCATGGTCAAATCCCTAATCGAGATCTTTTCGGTCCGATCTCCGTTTTCTTTATCCCTACCTTTCATGGTCAAACCCTAATCGAGACCTCTTCGGTCCGATTTTTGATTTTCTTGTCCCGACCTTTCATGGTCAATCTCTAATCGAGACCTCCTCGGTCCGATTTTCGATTTCCCATCTCGACCTTTCATGGTCAAATCCTTAATCGTGACCCCCTTCGGTCCGATCTCTACTTCCAATCTTGACCTTTCAAGGTCTCATCTTTTCCGATCAATTAGGATTAGGAGAAAATGCGTTTCGAGCAAAAGTTAAAGCGATAAGGGCATGTTACTTGAGCCTTCAGCCTAAACACTTACCTTCGAGTCTAAACCTTACCTATCCCCGAGTCTAAACCTTACCTATCCCCGAGTCTAAACCTTGCCTATCCCTTTCCCGCAGCGAAAAAGAAGTGAGCGAGAGTCTTGGGTCGGCGGCTTTTCGGTTCGGACAGGTTCATCGGCTCGAGAGAGTCGGAATGGCGGATTTGACGAGAAAACGGTGAGGGTATGGGAAATCGAGATGATTAGGAAGGAAGAGTTAGTCCTGGCTTTGGAAAATGCCCGGAAGGATCATGAAGAAGCATTTGTCATTGCTCATCGGTGCTCTTCGCCGCAATGGAATCCAAGTAACAATTGAGTCCAGCGGTTCTCTGGTAGTGGTCGAAGATGAGACTCCGAAGTAGCCATCTCGGTTCCCCGACCTATAACCAATACCTTCCTCCATCCACATATGATCCCTTGCCAAGGACCACTTCTCCTCGGTCCTTTCCAACATCCCGGCTCATCGGGGCCCCATTGCCCTCGGCTTCTCGAACGGATTGGATTTCACCCCACTTATCCCTCGGTCTCGGCAATACACTGCCGGTTTATGCTCCAACCTCACATAATCAGTTTGAGATATGTGGCTATGTTAAAGCCCCTATACCCGCTTGAATGCGATCATGAGTTGCCAAAGGATGAACCGAGTTTTCGGTGTTACCTACGGACTTAATGAATTCAGCCGTCGGTTCGCTACTACAAGTCCTGTTGCCGATTCCGGTAGCCCAAGAGTCCCCGTTGACCCTATGTGGCAATGTTGATAGAGCAAGTGAAAGCAGATGCAAGAGAAGCTTGACCTCATGATGAGTATCAATACTCCCTTGACCCGAGATGTCGGACCAGGCAAAGAAATGACTCCCGAGCATAACCCAATACCAGCGGCAACCGTGCACTGGCTCGGCACCGGTACCTCACAAAGGAAAGAATGTCACGGCTTCCTTCACCAAATCCAACAGTGGAACCAATTGGACAATGGGAATGCGAGTCTTGAGAATAACAAGGTCCCAGAAAACCTCGCTCCTTTCACTTTAACAATACGAGAGATGCCTTTAAGCAAGATTACGGAAGAGCTAGTGAATGAAAAGCTGATAAAGCCACTTTGGAGAATTGGAAGCCCGGGAACCCCGGTATTCGGTTGGATGAGTCCAAGCATTGCCTTTTCCATCAATACCATGGGCACAACAACGATGATTGCACCTATTTGAGGCATGAGATCCAGAAGTTGATAGAAGATGGGAAGCTTGAGAACCTCCATGGGCCAAAGACAGAAAGTTATGACAAGAGGTCAATTCAAGAAGTGCAAGGTCCAAAACGTCAGCCTGATGATTTTGGGATGCCCATGAGCAAAGTTTTCAACGATTTGGTGAAACGAAGCCTTCTCACACCTCTCGAGAATCATAAGCCAAGAAACCCAAGTAGAGTTGACGGGACCAAGTTACGCTGAGTACCACAAGCATTATGGTCATGTGACGAGACAAGTGTGTGGATACGAAGAAAGAAATTCGGTGGGCGATCTACGAAGGAAAGCTCAAGCTCCCTGGCAGTCCAACCCGCGAAGAGTAGCTAGACTAGGGTTTACCTATCCTTAAAAAAAAAAAAGGAAAAATAGTCTCTCAGTCGACCTTCGTAGGTTCTAGTACTTTTTTCCTTTCAATCAAGTCCTCTATGGACATTGTAATGAATCTTCAATTTTCTATAAAAAGTCTTCTTCTTTTCTTGCTAGACTTAAGACATTATTTGCACACCTACATTACATTTAATGAAATGGTTTTATTTTATATGATCACTTGCATTGCTCCACAAATAATCTCTCGAAATAATTCACGTTCCGATTAATCAGTGTGAGAAAGTCAACTAATGCCATCAAGCCATACACTTTCCTCACCCCACAAAAGGCCTTCATCAAAGCCATACACTTTCCCAAACCATGTCCACCTTCATCTTGACCAAGTCAACGACGGCGACAACATCAAGGAACGACAAAAAAGGCCACTCAGCTTCGAAAGATTGACCCCGTGTCGACAACAACCTAGGGGCTTGGTTTAGACTTCAAGGGTATCAAGAATGTTCAAGCAGGGGCTCGCCTTGGTCCTCGGGTGCTCTAGAAAAAAAAAAAAAGAAAGAAAAAATGTGTGTAGTGCAAAAAGAGTAATACCCGGCTAGGTGAAAATCCCGAAAAGAGCGGTCTAGGCAAAAAACGGGTTGCACATATAAAAAAAAAAAAGAAGAAGAAATCTTGGTGCAAAAAGAGTAATGCCCAGCTAGGCTGAAAATCCCAAAAAAAAAAAAAGGGCGGTCTAGGCAAAAAACAGGGTTGCACATAAAAAATAAAAGAAAAATGAGGCCAAGAACCCAGCGTTACCAATCAAAAGCTTGACGGACAGGCAAGACCAAAGCTCAAAAAATGAAAGTTGTCGACAACAATGGGGCGGTCGAAGCAAAAGCAGAAGCATTTCATAAGCCTTTAGGCATATGCAAGTCCTTTCTCCCCAATGAAAGACGAGAATCGAAAGCTATTGAAGCGGCCGTCCAAGAATGACTTGGTCAAGGAATCATCCCGAGGCCCATGCCTCATCATCGATCTTCTCATCCTAGCCTTTTCACTAAAGGAACCACAAATCC
The DNA here is from genome assembly GCA_022495995.1 of Adenophora triphylla var. japonica. Lineage (NCBI taxonomy): Eukaryota > Viridiplantae > Streptophyta > Magnoliopsida > Asterales > Campanulaceae > Adenophora > Adenophora triphylla. The sequence continues at coordinate 28,726 of JAFEMH010004308.1, read as the reverse complement.
CATTTCCCAAAACAGTCAGGCCAAGGCCGAACTACGGCGACTGAGCTCCTCACAATGAGGGAACGTAGGCAACCATCAATGGTCCGGTCATAAGCATATTCAAATTCCCGAAAACCCGGTCTCATCAAATGACCTCTCCCATTGGACACAGTCAAATCCCGAGAAAACCCGGTCTCATCAATGACCCTCCCTATACACAAACCTTTCTTTCACCGGCCAACCTTGATCCGCGACCTTTGGTTGACTTTCTCCTCATGACTAATAAGAATGTTTTTTTTTTATATCGAGATTAGTGGTTGAATAACCGAACATCAATAAAGGGTTTTAAGCAATCTTGTGATCATTGTAAATAAAACAAGTTTTCGAGATGTCTTGACAAGTCTTCTCTTTCTACATCTTAGGAAAAATAGTGCTAAACACTGATTTTCTGTCAGCGGGGGCTTCCATACACTTTTACCAACCTTTCTACGCTTATACTCTCTCAAAAGAGTCAGACCCAAAGCGAGCTTTTGTGCCTACATCGAATAAGGCCATCAAAATAACACAAGATCGGGATCTATTCCCACCTTTCGAAAAATATGCCCTGCATGTATAAATTTCTAAGAATATTGTCTTTCACATTTCCTTTAGGTTGGTGATCGACTAAGGAAAATAAAAAATAATAAAAAAAGAGAGAGAGAGAAGGATAGGTTTTCCCTCTTCTGCCACAATTCGCATTAGAGTGCCTCGAAAACTCTGTCAAAGCATTCCTTTAAACTTGGGGCTTCTTTAGCCATTTTCGGGGTTCGCATCGGGTTCTTCACTAGGTCCCTAGATGGGTTCGGTTTGTTCGAGATCAACCTCGGGATCACTTCCGCGGTACCGGTCATATTGGGATTTTCGCTAGGTCACGAGGCGGGGCTTCGCCAAGTCACTTCGCCTACTCAGTTCATTCAACCGGGGCTTTGCCAAATGAAAGGATCTTTCCTTGCTTTAGTAAGATATTGGGGCTTTGCGAAAGTTTTTCCTCAGCAGGCCAGGGGCTCCGATAAGTTGCATCCATCCCTAGAAGAGAGGATTGGTCACTTCGACATCCGGTTAGCATCGGCTTCAAATGCTAGAGTGTGAGAAAGAACATTCACCGAGACCCGAGGTTCAAACCCAGTCTCAGCTCAAGAGGGAATGCTAGTCCACGTTGACAACATCTCAGCAACAATAACAGTTCAGTCCGCGCCCAAGGGATACAACCCCACTTGTTTGAAACCCGTCTTAAACAATTCCAAAATACATTCCATATGTACATCCTGACCAAGTCCCTACCATGTTTCCAAGAGAAAAATCATCCCTAGGCTCAAGTAACGTGCCAATTGCTAATGATAACGTTTTCTCCCAAAAGCGCCTTCGTTACTTCCGTTATAACGAGATAACTCTAGGCGACAGTTTCCTAATTGTCAAAACGTCGAAAATCCTAGACATCGTTCCTAACTGTCTAGGTAAAGTTTGAACTACGATCAAGGCTTGATTCCTCCGGGATACGTAGGTAGCCTTTCATAAAGGTTCAGCCATCCGACCACATCGGTCACCTTTTTCTTTCTCCTTTCTCCAATGATGCGTAAGCCTTTCATGAGAGTTCAATTTCCTGACCATATTGGTCACCTCTTTTGATTTGACACTTTCCTAGGAAGGATTGATTGTTTGACCTCCTAGGTCACCCCGTGTCCGTAGGAAAGGACCAAATGTCTCTTTGCCATTGTCCCAAGGAGGCCAGGTAGGTGATCTCTTTGATCCCCCAATTCCAACCCGTGTCGGCAATTCCAGTCCAAGGCCAAAGGGCATGAAAAATTCAGTTCAGGCTACTTATGTCACGCGACAAACCTAGCCAATTGGCTTCTTATGTCGCGCGACATAATAAGCCACATCAGACATCAGCAATCTGCAGCTTCCTGTTCTCCCCAGGGCAATCCCCGACTTGTCAATGGCTGTAAATACCACCCATCCACCTCTCAAATGCATAAGGAAGGGTTCATTTACCCCATATACACTCATGCATTCATTTACAAGCTAAAAATTCATCCAAGTCATCCATTCAAACCATTTGTACATACAAAGTAGATCAAGTCCAAAAGTTGTGCATAAAAAAAATAATAACATGTGTTTTCCCCAAAAGGGAGTACAATAATCAAAAGCCACAAATGTCTAGGGAAAAAGGGGCTACTCTGAATCATCTCCATCCCCATCACCCTCCTCATCTCCATCCTCGTCGTCATCCTCAGCCTCCTCTGGCTCATCGTCAGGATCATCCGAAGGTGCCTCGTAGGCTATGGTCTCTGTGCGGTAATAGTCATCGAGCTCGGTGATAACAATGGAGTCAAGCTCGTAGTCTGTGGCTGTCTCAGCTCCACCATCCTCATCATCATCATCGTCAATCTCAATGGGTCTGTAAAGAGGCACATTTGCAGTCTTTGTCCGAGGCGTCGGTCCTCTAGTGCTCCCGCTGGTGCCCACGTCATCAGAGCGGCTCTTCTTCCTTCTCGGTTGGCCGAGGTGGAGAGATATCAATCGAACCACTGTGACCGGCGCGATTCTTCCGAAACTCATGCCTTTACGGAGCTTGCCAATCATGCCCACAGGCGCGGTATATGCCACTGGTCAAATGTACGTAAGCTTTGGCCGAGACACTGTTACAAGCGGACATAAAAAGCGTCGAGAATGCAGTTCTTGATAACAAAAAAGAGATGCAAGCAATCCAAAGAGGCGTAAGGAACAGTACTTACGGATCTAGAACCTCGCGGGAGCACCGGATGAGGATGAGTGCAGGACATATCAATGTGAGCTCGCCTCATGCGACCGCCACCACGATAATCAATGAAAGTCGGGGGCAAGGAGGTCTAGCTACGTAGCCGATCGAAGGCCCCGCGCTATGAGCGCCATAACCAACCACAGTGCACGTGGGAATTGTAGATGTCTAGCCACGTACAAAGTATAGTCCCCCTCCCGTGTGTAGAGATGTGCTGCCATGCCTACAATCAGAGCATCTACATTCGCCAACTGGCGAGGCAGCCACATCCTAGATGGAGGATCATCAGGGATCCGAGCGTGCCTATTCGGCCCATCTTTGTCTATACACCCTCTCTCCTAGATACAAGGCGTCTCAGGACAAGCCCACCGGTAGCTTGCGACACTGCAGTGAAGTGCGCGGCGTGATCTAAATCCAAAGCGCCATAACGGCCGGTCCGGGGGAACAAGCTCGGCCTCGTGGAATCCCTCTCGGGCATGTCGGCGTGTCATGATACGAGGCCGTGATCCTGCACCTCGAACCCTCCGGCGTCTGAGTGCATTTCCTGGCATCCTTCGTCCACCGACGAAGAGCGGGAAAAAGTGGTGGCGAGGAAACTCATCTTTGATGCGCCACTCATATGACAGCCAAAGTACTCGTATGCCCAAGCACGAAAAGGAGAAGAAAAGTCAAAACAGGAAAACAAGGGATATAATGAAATGCGCTAAGGAAAAGAGATCAAGGTGAGAGAATACCTCGAAAGCCGGATGAAAGCGGTGAAGTACTTCGCCTTCCCTCGGCGACGTCATCTAGGGCCAAATACATCTCGCCTAAGCTTTGCCTCCCCAGGATAGATTCCCGACAGGTATCCCATGCTCTCAAAAGCTCCAACAACGAAACCAAGGCGGTGAGGCAGTTAATGAACGACATGTCGGAAAAGCCCACCCATAAGAAAGCCCTAGCCAATCTCTCGGCTCTCAGCCGGCTCTCAACGGGATCATCTACCACAATGTAGTCCCTGCTCCGCCCCTCGATCAAGCCATGCAACTCGCCTAACTCATATCTATTCCCCTTCTTATTGTGGGGGACGAAGCCAAGTAAGCCCATAAAATCGGCATCGGCAATCGTGCGGGGCTCGGCTCCTGTGCGAGGCTCCTCTAGGTAGAGCGGCTCATCCGTGAAGAGCGATCCTGTAATGATCGCAAAATCTAGCAGAGTGATCGTCGGCTCACCCCAAGAGAAGTGAAACGGATGTGTAGTCTCCCACCAATACTCTCGAAGGCCCTCACCAAGTCTACACTCCTCCGAGTGTCTCCAGTAGCCCTCGCCATCTCGAAAAATTGTCCTAGCCCGACGGCATAAATCATGCCCTTAGGCGAATGTATAGTCACAGCTACCCGGCAAGCTGCTGCCATAGCACGCCAATCGCCTCCGGAGAGCCACGGGTGCGTAATTTCTGCAAGAAAACATGGCACAAGTATCAATATTTCGTGCTATTTCTTGAAATCATCTCAAGCAAAAAGTAGGTCAAAATGGATCAATGTATGGCATGCATTTACGCATTACATTTCCTAGATTCATTCATGTTCACAGGCCAATCCATATGAAGTTCAAATGCAGTCTGAAGAAAAACTCAGTTCAAATCAATTTCGCACAAATTGAAAAAATTTCAAGAAACCCTAGGTTTCTTACCTCTTCCTTCTTCGTGACATCCGAAGTATGCTCATCGAGCTGTGGGTAGAAATCTCCTCTTGGTGCTTCCGGAAGAAACGGCCGTTGATTCCTTTGCACCCCCTTTCTTCGAGTAGCTAAGTTGGCATGTTGAGAAGCCCTCTTGGTCGGATAGAGCCTAGGAGGCATTCTTCAATTGAATCGGACTAAGAAGTGTTGGATTTCTCTCGATTTCCTTCGAATCCCCCTCTCTGATGTTCGCCCTCTCTCTTCTCACTGTCGCCTCCCTCTCAATTTCAAGCCTAATTAAATTTCAAATGGCGGCGTGCGTATTTTTAATAAATCCTGTCCACAGGGCTGTTATGTCGTGCGACATACTAAGCCCCCGTGGTGATTTTACCATTTTGCCCCCGAAGGCTCCATTTTACAATTTTGTCCCCCCGTAGGCTTCTTTTACCCTTTTATTGCCCCTGGCATTTTCAATCACTTTCAATTCAGTTTTCCCTCTAGTGCCCCCGAGGCCTATTTTACAAATTTACCTCTGTGATTCAGTTTATTTGCCCTTGGCATTTTCAATTTTATTTTTCAAATAATCAGGATACAAAAAATTATTCGGGTGCGTCCCACTTTTCTTTACAAAAACTATTGATTCCTTCCAACTTCTCTACAAAATCCAACCTTTTTCGCAATCTCCGGGATAAAATTAGGTGACAGCCTCCAGTAATTGTCAAAACTAGGTGACAACCTCCGAATTGTCAGAACTCTAAACTTGTGCTACCACTATCCGCGAATAGTGACGTATGCCCAAGTCATTCCAACTTGTGCTACCACTATCCGCGAATAGTGATGTATGCCCAAGTCATTCCAACTTGTGCTACCACTATCCGCGAATAGTGACGTATGCCCAAGTCATTCCAACTTGTGCTACCACTATCCGCGAATAGTGACGTATGCCCAAGTCATTCCAACTTGTGCTACCACTATCCGCGAATAGTGACGTATGCCCAAGTCATTCCAACTTGTGCTACCACTATCCGCGAATAGTGGCGTATGCCCAAGTCATTCCAACTTGTGCTACCACTATCCGCGAATAGTGACGTATGCCCAAGTCATTCCAACTTGTGCTACCACTATCCGCGAATAGTGACGTATGCCCAAGTCATTCCAACTTGTGCTACCACTATCCGCGAATAGTGACGTATGCCCAAGTCATTCCAACTTGTGCTACCACTATCCGCGAATAGTGGTGTATGCCCAAGTCATTCCAACTTGTGCTACCACTATCCGCGAATAGTGATGTATGCCCAAGTCATTCCAACTTGTGCTACCACTATCCGCGAATAGTGACGTATGCCCAAGTCATTCCAACTTGTGCTACCACTATCCGCGAATAGTGACGTATGCCCAAGTCATTCCAACTTGTGCTACCACTATCCGCGAATAGTGACGTATGCCCAAGTCATTCCAACTTGTGCTACCACTATCCGCGAATAGTGACGTATGCCCAAGTCATTCCAACTTGTGCTACCACTATCCGCGAATAGTGACGTATGCCCAAGTCATTCCAACTTGTGCTACCACTATCCGCGAATAGTGACGTATGCCCAAGTCATTCCAACTTGTGCTACCACTATCCGCGAATAGTGACGTATGCCCAAGTCATTCCAACTTGTGCTACCACTATCCGCGAATAGTGACGTATGCCCAAGTCATTCCAACTTGTGCTACCACTATCCGCGAATAGTGACGTATGCCCAAGTCATTCCAACTTGTGCTACCACTATCCGCGAATAGTGACGTATGCCCAAGTCATTCCAACTTGTGCTACCACTATCCGCGAATAGTGACGTATGCCCAAGTCATTCCAACTTGTGCTACCACTATCCGCGAATAGTGACGTATGCCCAAGTCATTCCAACTTGTGCTACCACTATCCGCGAATAGTGACGTATGCCCAAGTCATTCCAACTTGTGCTACCACTATCCGCGAATAGTGACGTATGCCCAAGTCATTCCAACTTGTGCTACCACTATCCGCGAATAGTGACGTATGCCCAAGTCATTCCAACTTGTGCTACCTCTATCCGCGAATAGTGACGTATGCCCAAGTCATTCCAACTTGTGCTACCTCTATCCGCGAATAGTGACGTATGCCCAAGTCATTTCAACTTGTGCTACCTCTATCCGCGAATAGTGACGTACGCTCAAGTTTCCCAACTTAAGTTACCTCTATCTCCGTCATAAAGAGATAGCGCCATAAGCTCTAGCTTCTTCAGGTGGCTGACCTCCGAATTGTCAAAATCTCAAGGATCCTAGACATCGTTCCTAACTATCTAGTGATGCTTGAACTACGATCAAGGCTTGATTCCTCAGGGATACGTAGGTAGCCTTTCATAAAAGGTCCGGCCACTCGACCACATTGGTCACCCAATCCATCTCGGCATTCGCCGAGATCGGATCCTTTTCTATCGACAACCCCACTCGCCTTGCAAGTGACGTTGCCGAGGGCTTCTGTAAGTACCCAAATCTGTCTCATTGCCTTCGGTTAATTTTCCCGGCAATTTCGGTAATTTTTCGGTAATTCCCCGGATTTTCCGAAAGTTCGGGAACAATTCGGAACTGTTCCAAGCCTTTTAAGGGCTGAAGGGAATGCTTGGTGATTAAGAAACACGTTTTCTTAATCCCAAAACCCTTCTAGAAGGCTGCCACCTTGCACGTTTCTAGAAGAAGCCAGATCTGGCTACTTATGTCGTGCGACATAACCAGCCAGAGAAACCTTCTAGAAACCTGCCACCTTGCATGTTTCTAGAAAAATCCAGATTTGGCTACTTATGTCGTGCGACATAACCAGCCAGGAAGAGTTCTAGAACCATGCCACCTTGCATGTTTCTAGAAGAATCCAGAAGTGGCTACTTATGTCGTGCGACATAACCAGCCAGGAAGAGTTCTAGAACCATGCCACCTTGCATGTTTCTAGAAGAATCCAGAAGTGGCTACTTATGTCGTGCGACATAACCGGCCGGGGAAGAGTTCTAGAACCATGCCACCTTGCATGTTTCTAGAAGGAAAACGGTTATGGCTTATCATGTCGTGCGACATAACAAGCCCATGCAGGCAGCCTATAAATAGAGGCCTTCACCTCTCATTTTGAACACACCTCCTCCACCCCTCAGTCCCCCTCTATAGGGAATACGCTCCAGAAGCCTCCTCTCTCCTCACATACCCCCCAAATCACCTCAATCCTACCAAACTAATCACACACACACTTCCCACACACACACACACTTCCTATACATCAAGAACTCGAGGTTCTCAAGGATCCAAGGCTTGAACTCAGTCTCCGGAAGAGGACGCTAAAAGGCTCCTATATCTAACTTGATATAGGAGTTGTGGATCTTCAAGGGTAACGAGTTTCTACCCCTTTTCCACTCTCTATTTTCCTTTGAATATGAAATCTATGTGTTACATGCATTGATAATGTAGTATTCTGATTAAAGTTGCATGCTTTAGCTTCATATTACCCAGATCCACATTTTATTTCATTACATTTCATATAAAATCTCTGTTTTGACTTGGTTTTGCATGAACACTCAAGATGAGTGTGGATCCCTCATATCCACACCCTCTTGAAGTGTTCATTATCAATAAACATGCTCTCTGAGATTTGTTTGTGAAGTAACTTGACCATTTTGGTGCCTTGTTACCTCTGCAAATCTCAGTTGTTTAGGCTTCTGCAAAATGGCTTATTATGTCACGCGACATAGGCAGCCTATGTCGCGCGACATACATAGCCGGTTGCGAGACTCCTTATCTTTTCAGCTGCAATCTGATGTTTTCCTTTTCTCATGCACCAATCTGCATTTAAACTAAAACATTTGCATACAGAGCAGCATCATTTGCATTAAAAGGATATCTTTTTCACCAAAATGACATCTTTGCTTTAATGGTGCATCCTTTGCACTCAAAAAACCCCTTTTCACATTAAAGATGCATCTTTTGCATTTAAAAACTCATTTTCATACTCAAAATGCATACTTTGCGTTAAAAAATCATTCTTTGCCATTTTCATGCATCATTTGTGCATTAAATGCTATTTTCCAACATAAAAATACATTCTTTACATGAAAATCTTTTCTTTGCACAAAAAGGCATCCCTTGCAACCAAAAGACATTCTTTACACTCCAAAAATGCCATCTTTTCACTAAAGTATCATTTTTACATGCATTCCCCCATGTCCCCGTTAGCAACCTTGGAACGGACCGGTGTAAAAGTTCTCATCTTTGCATCGTTCCTTCCATTAAAGGTTCCATATCTCTTTAGAAAGGGACACCTTGAACCCTATATCTCCGATTATCGCTTAAGAATGAGTATGAAGCCTCTATACGAGCTCGACCGTCTTAAAGCGTAGGATTGATGGGCTAAGGACATTCCTTCCTAAAGAACCTCATCTTTGACCAAAAGAGAGTCATTCTCTCGATCACGCAAGTCCCGAGGGTCCCGAGGTTAAAATGCGATGATCACAAGTCACAAGATGAGGACGGGACCATAATCCCAAATACATAAATTCCAAGGAATCCCGAGCGATAACCAACAAATGGTTTGTACGTCCGGAAGATAACTTGGGACATTTCCCCCTTTTACTCTCAAACACATGCACACAAAGAAAGCACGCAAGCAAGCACGATTAATGAAATCTTGGGAGACTTGCTCCGGCAAGGCACTTTGGGTGAACGCCAAACGTTCTTCCCAAGGGGTAACTTAACCTCCGAACCCAAGTAAAAACCTTTTTTTCAAAGTTTTGAGGTAATCAAAATGGCGTGGCGACTCCGTTTTTCAAATAACTCGGATGTCTTCAAACTCGCGTGAATTCCAATAAACAAAATTTGGGGCACACATTCACACCTACATAAATTAGTATAATTATTTTATTTATATCTTCACTTTTAGTATTTAAATGGGAAAATACATTTCCTTCTAAATCATCAATTTTAAAATTTTTGGTGGTGGATGGATAGATCTAATTTTTTCTCATTCTAATGATTCTCAAGTTTTAAAATGCTGTTCAATAGTATATATTTATTTATATGTGTATTGAGAATAAATATTTGTATACTATTCAACAAAAAGAATAATTATTTTTTTTGTAAATTAATGAATATATAATATTCATCTTTAAGAAACCCTTCCCTTTTAAAACCTCAAAGTTTTAGTTTGTATTTAGATAATCATTACTGGATTCAGATTGTAAGTTTTATTTATTGCTTGTAATATAATATTTGATATTTTATTGAAAATATTGCTTAAAGTATTTATTAATTATTAGCAAGTTGTTATTAGTGTTTAATATTTAAGTGTCCTGTTTTCTTTATATTAGTGTCAAATTTTTAAGTGTAGTGTTTTATTTATTTGTTATTATTATATATTTCTAGAGTTATTATCATTGTTAGGTAGTAGTATTAGTGTAAGAATTTCTTAATTTATTATTTCTTTCGCCGGTAAGATTGAGTCTTTCTTGGAAAAGTGTTTGGTGACTCATTAATCTATAAATCATTGGTCATCGAAATAAAGTTAAGAAATTAATGTACTTGTACTAAACCTATTTTGGCTTAATGTTTAAACATTTGTTATCTAGACAAAATAAAAATAATAGTAAAAATTATTTAAAAAATATTTCTGAATTATAATATGCAGAAACTGAAAAAAAGCTTAAAGCTTGGGAGATGTCTTATTTCCCACCTGCTTACATTTGGCAAATAGACAAATTTGATTTTCATTCTAAAAAAGTTATTAAAACAGTTGAAAGAACTATTTCTATAAAGGATCATTATGAAGTAATACATTTATTTGATAAAGAAGTGTTTTGATTTAAAAATAAATATAATTTTTTACATATTGGATTGGTGTTGTTAGGTTAAATTGGTAGGAAAACAGGCTAGAGGGGGGTGAATAGCCTGATTAAAAATCTTTTGAAAATTGACAAGTAACTTATCAAAAGTTAAACCAATGTTAACCGGTTACATAGCGGATAGTATATTACCGGTTTACTCATTCAAATCGGTTAGGTAAAAAGGAGTTTCAAAGAAAGTTAAAATATCATGCAAAATATATTCCAGTAAGTAACGCAAAACAAGGCAGTAAGAATTCAAATGTTGTAACCGGTGATATAGCTCAACCGGTTACAAGACAAAATGAAATTAGCAAACACACAAGCAAAGGGACTCATTTATTTGGAGAGGTTTACATTATTAACTAACTGCTACGTAGTCTACCAAGTTTGGTCAAAACTTGGATTTGTGGAAATGTGTACTATTAATGTTCACTAGTCTATTACAAGTTGCAAGCCTTAACCTACAAGAAATATTGAAGGCTGCCTAAAGGAAAGTGATCACTAATGGATTGTGATACAAGTTTGACCAAGTGTTTTCAATAGATGTGTTCACAAGTTGAACTGATTTCCCTTGGGTGTGTAGTGTGATCAATCAATGTGTTCCAGACATAGTCTTGTTGGGGAACACTTATAAGAATTGATTGATTGTTCACAGTGTTTGTCCTAATAAGTGGTCTAGTGAATACAAGGACTAAATATCTTGAACTTGAATGCTTGAAGGATTTCAGCACTTGCAGTTCTTAACAATTCTACTCTCAAAGTCTTAAATGCATCAACCCTCTTCAATGCTCTTAGGAAGGTATTTATAGTTGTTTTCAAATTGAGCTGTTGTCCTTGAAGGGTTGAAGGGATGACATGGACTGACAAGCATTAAATGAAAATATCTTCTTCATTAAATGGTTGAGATCTTGAAGTACAGATGCTTGAATTATCCACAGGGTAAAGATGTTGTTATGAGTAATGGTAACGTGAACATTCCTTGAAGTAGTTACTGACAAGGCAGCAGCATGGTCTTCATGGTAACTGCTCTACCAACTTTAGCTAAGTAGTTGAGAGCAATTAATGTAACGTCAACAGATGGAGGCTTGTTGAGGATGCTGGTGTAATGCCCTAGGCTTTAGTTATGTTTAACTTAAAACCGTTATGTATCGTCTTTATCGTTTAAGTTTATTATTTGATTATTATATATTTTGCATATTTATTGTAATAATCTCCATCCTTAATTATTAAGAGAATAATTAGTATAATTGTCAATGGATAATCATATGATGATTATATGCATAGAGATGCACATTGAAATTATGGGTACTTGTTAGTGAACAAGTGACTGGACTTGACCCGTATGAGATTTATGTCATGGTTAAATGTCATAATTAAATCTCATATGGTCACTTCATTTAGTCTCTAGACCTGAGATTATCATGATCTTACATATGATGAAAGTCATATTTGGTTTTAGTCAAACGATATCTTAACACGATATTTATAAAGGCTATCTTTGGCATAATCAGATTCATGATGGGAAGGATGATAAGTCAAGATAAAATTTGTCCCTCAAAAGAGAGATATTTTGCTTGGACCCCTCGATGAGTGATAATGATGAAAGTGTGTGGCCATACCCCAATGCGATTGGATTATCATTATACTCAAGATCGAGAAAGCATTGAACAAATACAAGTTGACGAGGACCATGACTTATGTTCAATATAACATCGTGAGACAAAGGGAGAAATAAAAGTGTACCATTGGAAATGTGAACTCTTACGTTATATTATTTGGGTAGACATAATGGCTTGCTAGAGTCCGCTTATGTCTTATAAGGATCGATATGATCGAGCTCATTGCCAACATAATATAATCCTATTGGGTCACACACAACTAGAATGAATTGGTTAAACCAAAGGAAGAATGATTGAGAGTTCCTGATGTGGCACACCTTGGCGCGCGACAAAACTGGCCAAGTGGCTTGTGTCGCCGCGCGAAAGAACCTGCCAGATGCGGTTTTCAGACTAGTTTCCTAATATGATTAGGAAACAAATACTTATATTAAGGTAATATAAATATGAGGTCTGTAACCCTAATCAAGCTAGCCGAACTTTCAAGAGAGAAAATCACCTAAAGGTTTCTCAATATTTCTTCCATAGGTTTAAGAATCTAGCAATTCTCAAGAACCGTTTGGTTCATTCTAACGTGTGGATACTACTAGAGGGTCTTCGCTCGTATGACGATCAAGGCCTAGAGTTCCAATACGAAGTTCAAAAGGTTTTTTGAAGATCGAAGATTGTGATTCAAAATCACACCAACAAATTGTTCGATAGCTCAATTTGTTCTTAATTCCGCTGCGCATGGACCCATAAAACCCATCAGTGGTATCAGAGCCCCGTTCGTATGGTTAAGTTTGAATTAACATGCTAGAATTAAGATAATTTGCTTATATGCTTATTGCATGTTTTTGTATGCGGTAGAATTTGAATTGTTTGGTTGAAACAATGTGAAAATCGTTTTCTGATTATGCTGAATTAAATCTATAAAAGCTGTTTACTTGATTTAATTGCCTTATGATTGGAATTGATTGAAGTTCAGAAAATCTGCCAGACTGGCTACTCTGGTCGTGCGACATAGTAGGCCGTGGGCAGTCAGTAGAGCTTGTCTGGTCGTGCGACGGATCTGGCCTTTTGGCTGATGTCTCCGCGCGACAGATCTGGCCCATGGAAGTTTCTGTCCCGCGACAGAACTTGCCAAAATCTGGGCATAACCAGTTTGTTGATTTTTCTGCTAATCTGTGATTATGTTTATAATCTGATATGTTTTTGTCTTAATCTGGATGCTATAAATTTCTAGAAATTGAATTTATAGGGCTATGCTAGATTAATTCATTGTTTATGCATGCTTAATTAATTTAAATGTGATTTTATTAATTGTTGCGATGTATGAATTATGTGTTCTTATGTTGTAAGAGCTCTATTAGATGTTTAGTTGAAACATTGAATAATAATTTGTTAAATGTTTAGTTGAAACATTAAAATTTTGGTTTTCTGATTATTTATGAGAAACAAGTCAGTTTACGCAAAATTTGAACGAGTCTGATTGTTTATGAGAAACAAGTCAGCATACAAAATATTGATTATGTTGCATTCAAATTGGTATTGTAATTGTGCATGACTAGGAGAGTTCTGTCGAAGGAAGATTTGGTATTTAAGCAGTCCTTGTTGCTCACCTATTTTCTTGGGAACTTACCTGGTGTACATTATGATTATCTTTGTTGATATGCTTATAATCTGCTTTAAAGAACCTTCATTTAAGTTTTAAGTTCTTTATGCCAATCCATGATTAAAACACTTGAGACCACTCGAATAGTTTTTGGGTGGGCTTGCCATAGCAAGGTGCTTTGATTCTATTTCGTTTGCGAGCAAAATGAGGAAATGGTGGTTCCTATACGTTTAAAGTGGATGAACTTAATTGGGTTATCAAAATGATTTTGGACCCAATGCATAAGATGAGATTAAAATATGCTTAGACATATGATGTCTTAAATAAATCTCATAAAAGATCTAAGAGTCATATACGATATGATTGATGTTTTCTACCTAATTAATTTAATCTTGAGCGGTGCGCCATAGCGTACTTGAGATTAAATTAAAGATGGATCTTAGCCCATTAAATGTATATTATGCTTATTTTCATTGGAAGGTGTATAATTTAGTGGGAGCATTTGTGAAATACATTATTTGCTCTTAAGTGATAAATATGTTGATATTGATATGTGTTCATAAAGTTTGCATATTTTATTGTAGAAGTAGCATTACATAATGAATTGCGATTCGTCCTTATGAAGGACAAAGTTCGGAAAGAACGATACAGATTATTCTGATTGGATCAGAAGCCTAAAGAATGGTTCTTAGGCGAATGTGTACGTTCTTGATGAATCCATTCCTGCTGAACCTACTGCAAATGTTGCAAAAGGCAAATAAGGAGCAACAATAGAACCATGTTGATGATTCTAATAGAATTGCTTGCCTTATGCTTGCCACCATGTTTAAAGGCTCTTATGAAGAACCTTGAACACATGGAAGTTACTTTTGTTCTAGCACAACGCAAAAGGAAATGTTCCAAATGCGAACTAGGCAAAAGATGTATGTTGTGGTAAAGGCTCTTAATGCATGAGATGCAAAAGGGAGCAATCCGCAAGTGTGTTAATGATTAACACAAGAAAGGGGTTCAATAGGGAATGAAAAGTAGGTAAAGCAAAGGTTGCTAAACCTAGGGCAAAGGTTGCTAAACCGAAGAGGCTAAACCCAAAAATGTCTCAAAAGGATGCATTTTGCTAACATTGTAATGAGATTATCATTGAAAGCAAAATTGCAAGGCTTACTAGGAAGGCCTAAAAGGTGAAGAAGGACAATATGATTGCTACTGCTTCAAGTATCTATATGATAGATATTTTCCTTTCAACTTCTTGTTCTTGGGTATATGATACCGGATATGGATCCCACATTTGTTTAAATGTGCAAGGAACAATGAATAGAAAGCTACTCAAAGAAGGTAAATTAAACCTATGCATGGAAATGGAGCAAGATTGCTACATTAGCCATAGGGACTTATGAAGTCACTTTACCTTGTGGACTAATACTTGTTTTGAACAAAGTATGACTACGTTCCGGATTTGAGTAGGAGTGTTATTTCCGTTTCTTATATGGATGATGAAGGATATAATTTTCTTATTGAAAATAAGAAGTCTTATATTTATTCAATGATATGCCTTATTGTATTGCATATGTCATTGAATGGTCTTCATATCCTTGATGTTAAGAAACAAAATAATATTGAAGATATCTATAATATAAATGGGAGATCTAAACCGAACAATATGAACAACGCGTTCATATGGCATTGTAGGCTTGGTCAAATAAATAAGAAACATATATCTAAACTCCATTAACATGGACTTTTAGACTCATATGACCATGAATCATTAGAGGAATGTGGATTTTATTTATTGGGATTATTGACCAAACCACCCTACACTAAGAGTAGTGGGAGGGCTAGTGACTTATTGGTCATTATACATGAGATGTATGTGGACCATTAAGTAGCATTGCTAGGGGAAGATTTTGGTATTTCATCACATTCACCGATGACTTATCTAGATATGACTATGTCTATCTGATAAAGTCCAAAGGTGAATCGTTTGAGATGTTTCGAACATTTCAAGATGAAGTGAAAAACAAACTTGGCAAAACTATTAAAGTACTTCGATTAGATCGAGGTGATGAATATTTGAGCCAAAAGTTTGACAATCATCTCAAAACTGTGAAATTGTTTCAAGAATAGACTCCACAAGGAACACCACTATGAATGGTGTGTCTGAAAGGAGGAATTGAACCTTGTAGGACATGGTTCGTTCGATGATGTGTCAAGTTGACTTTCCTATTACCTTTTGAGGATATGCATTAGAAATAACGCGATTACACTGAATTATGTCCCTACTAAATCGGTTCCTAAGGCCCCACATGAGATGTGGCATGGAAGAAAACTTAGTTTGTCTTTCATGAAGATTTGGGTTTGCAAAGCTTATAAGAAGAGACTTGTCTCTGATAAGTTAGCACCAAATCTGACAAGGTTATTTTCGTATATTAATTTTACAACCGCAAAGAGAACAAAATGTTTGTTGCTTTATTTGATTCGTTTCTTGAGAAATTTTTTCTCAATTAAGGATCTAATGGGAGTAAAACTAATCTTGAAGAAGTTCAAGAACCGAAAATAATATGGAACCAAGAGTAGAGACGGAACCAAGTTCACAAAGAGTTGTGTAACCGGTTCAAGATGCACAAAGTCCATCGTAGATTGGATAGGTTACGATCCGAACTCAAGAAATATTGATTTCTCGTATCAGAAAGTAATAAGGTGGAAGTCATTAAGAATGACGGTCCTACTTCCTATCTTGAGGCGATGTCCACTCCTAATTTGGATGAATGGTTAGGAACCATGGAATCCGAATTACAATCCATGTTTGTTGATCAAGTTTGGAACTTGATTGAGCTTCCTGAAGGTGTAAAAACTAAAGGGTGCAAATAGGTCTTCAAGATCGACATGGATGGGAAGATGTATACTTTCATGACTAAGGATTGTAACAAAGAGATTTAGGTTAATTCATAGTATTGACTATGTTGAAACCTTTTCGCCAGTTACAATGTCGAAGTCCATTAGAATTTCAATTGCCATGATCACATATTGTGACTATGTGACATGACAAATGGATGTCAAACAACTTTCTTTAAATAGAAAGATTATTAAGAATGTGTATAGTACACAACCTGAAGTTTTTTCGATCCGAGAAATCCTAATAAAGTATGCATGTTGCAAAGATCCATGAGATGGATTGAAGCAAGCTTCAAGGAATTGAAATCTTCATTTTGATGAATCAGTCAAAGAGTTTGATTTCATCAAGTACGAAGATGAACCTTGTGTATACATGAAATTTAGTGGGAGCGTAATGTTATTTCTATTGTTTTATTACAATGATATCTTACTCATTGAAAAACAAAGTTTCGACACTTAAGACTATCAAGTCTTGGTCAAGGAAAGGTTTCTCAATGAAAGATATGGGTGAAGCCACTTACATCCTTGGCATCAAGATCTATAGAGATAGATCTAAAAGGATAAATTGGTTTGAGTCAAAATACTCACATTGACAAGGTTCTTAGAAGAGTCTAAGAAAAGTGACTTGTCAATGGGTCATGGTGTTTCTCTTAGAAATACTCATTATCTTATGACAACTAATGAGCAAAAGGGAATGAATGAAGTTCCATATGCTCCGGCATTTGGATCTGTCATGTATGTCATGATTTGTACTAGACTTGATGTCTCGTATGCTCTAAGCATGACGAGTCGATATCAATTTGATCCTGTTGAGAACCATTGAATGGCAGTCAAGATGATCCTTAAGTACTTAAGAAGAACTAAGGATAAGTTCTTGGTATTTGAAAGATTGGAAGTTAATCTTATTGTAAGGGTTACATAGATGCTAACTTCCAAACTGACAAAGTTAATTTAAAATCGCAATTAGAATTTGTGTTTATGCTTATTAGAGGTGCAATTTCGTTGGAAGAGTTCCAAGCAGAAAATTGTAGCCGATTCTACTACTAAGGCCGAATTTTAGTAACATATGATGTAGCTAAAAGAGGCAGTTTGGATCAAAAGTTCATTAGTATTTTGGAAATGTTCCAAGTATCACTAATCGATAAAACTTTTGTTGTGACAATTGTGGTACCATATGTGCAAACAATGGAACCAAGGTCACAACAGCGATCCAAACACTCACTTAGACGTTTTTTGAGGAATTCATGAAGAATGAGAAGACGTTAAGATATGCAAAGTATCAACAGATGATAACATTAGGGATTCACTTACAAAGACCCTCGCACAGGCAGAAGCATGATGGTCATGTTAGATCCATGAGTATTCAATACAAAAATGGAGCCTAGTGCAAGTGGGAGACTGTTGGTGTAATGCCCTAGGCTTTAGTTATGTTTAACTTAAAACCGTTATGTATCGTCTTTATCGTTTAAGTTTATTATTTGATTATTATATATTTTGCATATTTATTGTAATAATCTCCGTCCCTAATTATTAAGAGAATAATTAGTATATTTGTCAATGGATAATCATATGATGATTATATGCATAGAGATGAACATTGAAATTATGGGTACTTATTAGTGAACAAGTGACTGGACTTGACCCGTATGAGATTTATGTCATGGTCAAATGTCATAATTAAATCTCATATGGTCACTTCATTTAGTCCCTAGACCTGGGATTTTCATGACCTTACATATGATAAAAGTCATGTTTGATTTTAGTCAAACGATATCTTAACATGATATTTATAAAGGCTATCTTTGGCATGATCGAATTCATGATGGGAAGGATGATAAGTCAAGATGGAATTTGTCCCTCAAAAGAGAGATATTTTGCTTGGGCCCCTCAATGAGTGATAATGATGAAAGTGTATGGCCACACCCCAATGCGATTGGATTATCATTATACTCAAGATCGAGAAAGCATTGAGCAAATACAAGTTGACGAGGACCATGACTTGTGTTCAATATAACATCGTGAGACAAAGGGGGAAATGGAAGTGTACCATTGGAAACGTGAACTCTTACATTATATTATTTGGGTAGACATAATGGCTTGCTAGAGTCCGCTTATGTCTTATGAGGATCAATATGATTGAGCTCATTGCAAACATAATATAATCCTATTGGGTCACACACAACTATAATGAATTGGTTAAACCAAAGGAAGAATGATTGAGAGTTCCTGATGTGGCACACCTTGGCGCGCGATAAAACTGGCCAATTGGCTTGTGTCGCCGCGTGACAGAACCTGCTAGATGCGGTTTTCAGACTAGTTTCCTAATATGATTAGGAAACAAATACTTATATTAAGGTAATATAAATATGAGGTCTGTAACCCTAATCAAGCTAGCCGAATTTTCAAGAGAGAAAATCACCAAAAGGTTTCTCAATATTTCTTTCATAGGTTTAAGAATCTAGCAATTCTCAAGAACCGTTCTTGGTTCATTCTAACGTGTGGATACTACTAGAGGGTCTTCGCTCGTATGACGATTAAGGCCTAGAGTTCCAATCCGAAGTTCAAAAGATTTTTTGAAGATCGAAGATTGTGATTCAAAATCACACCAACAAATTGTTCGATAGCTCAAGACTGGAAAGCAATTAAGGTTGGTAAATTCTATCTCATAGGAATTCAATTTAATTGTATAGAACGGATCTTAGGGCTTGGGTTTTGTATTATTAGATGCTTAATTCTACTGCGCATGGACCCATAAAACCCAACAGAGGAAGCTTTACCGACTTCAGTAACTGATGGAATGCATAACCGGATGAGGATAATCAATTAAAGTCACGACCGATCAAGATAGTCAACCGGTTATAGCCTTTAGAAAGTTGAACAAGTTAACAAATTCTCCTTTGGAATAAGTCAAGGTATTCAGTTATCTTTGAGAAAATATAAGTATAAAAAACACTAGCACTAAGGGGATCCTAAGGCTACAAAGAAAATTTTAAGTAATCTATTTAAAATTAGGGGTACTCAATAATGATTTTATGATTGGAATTAAGCAATTTCTAAGCTAAACATATATTTGAGTAACAGGTACAAGTTTCATTAAAACCCTTAACAAGAGAAGGTCTAAATGCATGTTTAATGGCCGCACTAAGAGACTGTAGGCATTTAAAATTTGATGCATCATTATTAAGACTTACTAAAACTAGTCTATTCAATGGACCAGTATATTTTAATTGTTTTCCTGATTTTCTCATTTCTCTAACCGATGAAAATCTATTAGATGTAATTACACTTAATGTAGAATCAAAAGGTTATGAAATGGGAAGAAATAGTGAACATGTTGGAATATCTTATAAAATTTATTACAAATTACTCAATACTTTAATTCCTAGAGCTAAAATAAATAGTAAAAAGGTATGACTAATCTAATAGAAACAAATCTAGATAAATCTCATACAATGACTATAAGAGCCATATCTTGGAAAGATATTGAGTTGCCAGCTGTTTGGACACTTCCTTCGGCTGCTCCTCATGAGCCTCTAGAAAATAGGCAAATAGAACAAATTATTCAAATTCTAGAAGAAGATGTTGAAGTTACTTTTGCTAATAGCGGAAGAAAAAAAAATTTTAAAATTACAGAATTTTCTAAATGCCCAAGTAGAAGATCTACTTTATCTAGGTATTCCGAAAGTGAAATACCTTATAAAGAAAAAGAAAAGATTGAAAATTTAAACCTCCATTAAGTATGTGTCCTAAAGATTTTACATTTAGTTATAAATCAGAAGATGAATTTATTAATTCTGTTGGTCCCAAAGGGGCAACAAGGGTGTGAAAAATAGCTAGAGGGGGGGGGGGTGAATAGCTGTTTCGAAACTTTTTCAAACCCTTTTGCAAAGTAAAGGCAAATGCTTACGAACTCTTAAATTTTTATGAGAAGCGCCTCAAGAGAGAGTAAAATGCACCGCGAAATAAGTTAGGGGCGCTCTAAAAACCAAGAGGGGCGTACACACACAAAGGGAGCGCTAGTTTGGCTTAAACGAGTTAGGCTTAAAATGAGGAGCTATGGCAATTTCAACATAAACACAATGCAACCAAATATATTAAAAATATTAAGATCAAACATGTAAATATATTAAGAACAATTATGAACATCAAAGTAAAGTGCAGAAAGTAAGAACAAGTAATTTGGAGAGGTTCAATCGTTAAAGATCTACATCTTCTACCATGAGGTTAGTCTTGGATTTCTAAACACTAGTTTGTATTAGATTCTTGCTGGATTACAAGGTATCTTGCTCATGAATCTAAACAACTACTTTAAATGAAGAACAAATCCTAGACTATAACCGGTGTTCTCGTGAAGATGATCTATTTAATCAAGCTTCTAGAGGTGTGTGTGTGTGTATCAAGAAATTAAAAGCTCTTTGTGAATCTGTATGATCTAGAGCTTGATGATTCTTGGGTGTTACAAGGATTTGTAAGAAATCTGGGCTTGGATATATGAAGGTATGAGGGTGTTATTGAATATCTGGGAATTTTGAAAGCAATCTTCAAATCTTCAATGGAGGTATAACAATCAAAATCTCAAGCAACTTCAAATAGTTGAAGTTATGGGGTATTTATAGAGCTTCAAAAACTAGCCGTTGGAGATCTTTGTGGATAAGCTCTAAGGACAATGTGTTGTTGAGTGTCGATTGGAGCACGTGTCCAATATAGCCGTTAGACACAAAGTATTTGGATAAGGATAAGAGTTGTCTTGTGACAGGTGTCTTCATATAAGAGGATCCTTAAGATTCCAAGGCTGTTGATCTTCATATCTTCAAAAATCTTCTAAGTCTGAGATTGAACTGTTGGGAGTGTTTGAATCTTGAGCTCTAATGAGAACACTTAAAAAGGTTCTCAAGTTGGCACTCAAGAATGATCTAGGGGCGCTCATGAAAAAGCTAGGGCGCTCAATAAGAGCTAGGGGCACTCAAAAGACCCCTTGGGGGCGCTAGGAGGAGCTGGGGGGGCGCTCGTGAAGGGGGAGCTCTACAGATCTAAGTTGCGCTCCAGTTTTTCTTGACTTAACAAAGTTTCTCAAAACAACATGTGCAGATCCTATTACAAAACATATTCTATGAAATGGACTATCTAAAAATTGAAGTATAAATACTTCTTACATAGGGTCCTAAAGTCTATAAGATAACCAAGGTGATGGTATCAATCAAATCTAACATAATTTTTACACTACAAGAATACGAGTTTTTAGCCACAGTAGTCGAGTTTTTAGCCACGGTAGTCGGACCGTGGTAAATAGAGATAAAAACGTGGCTAATAGTATTTACCACGGTTTTGTCACGTTTTGATGTCCGATGCTTTTGTGAGCGTCGCTTATACTGTTTTACAGTTTCTAAACTGTGAAAAATAGTATTTGCTACGGTTATGGTCACGGTTAAAAACCGTAGCACAATAAGTGTGATATATGTTATTTTTTTATTTGTCACAGTTGTTGTGACATTTTAATAACGGTGCAATTTGTAATACTTGTGACAATTTGGAACCGTCATAGAAGTTATGTGCGACATATAAATCATTATTTGTATTGATAATTAATGTGGCAAATGATACCATAATGTGTAATTATCATATTTGTAACACAATTCAAAACTGTGATATATATATTTTTTTAAAATTATAAAACCTAGTGTACAATATATTCATTGTAATACATTTAGTAGCAATAAAAGAGTTAAATGACCATTTTAACCGTAATGCATAAATTTCCATAAAATTCCACAAACGGTGATACAAGCGCTTAAACAAAAATTCTAAATAATTCATTCTAGTAAGTCAAATCTAAGAACTATTTATAAAGCATTTGCTACTATTAAGCATTTTTCTGAAGTAAAACATGTACAAAAGTGTAATCATGGCCATAATCTAGTCTAAAACATCAAAGTTTTGAAGTTGAAGTTGATGTTGAAGTTGAAGATCAAAGAGACATCATCAAGGCTCCAATCCTGTCATGCGTACAGAAAAGCAAATCTTCATAAGTGAATGAATATCATCGACAATTGAAAACATAAACAAAATCACGAGTACTTCATATTTTAGATTTAAAACAAATGGATTAATTACTAATCAATGACATGACATATTATAAGTTTGAAAAAAAACTAACAAAGAAATTATGTAAAAAAAACTTGAGTATGAATTAAAAAATTTTACTTACAAAAAAAGTCATCTAGCTACAAATCTCATCTGACACATCATCACCCGATGTTGTAGGAATCTGTGAACAAGAAAATGATGTGGATTAGTCATAAGTAACCTTATGAAATAAATACAAGAATAAATAGAGTACTCAATTATATTGTAGTCAGTTAATACACAAATTCATCAATACATGCTATAATAAACCCTTCTTTCACAGAGAAATACAACGGTAGACTGAATATTGGCCGCAAAATATTAAGTTCTTATTCTCCTACAGTGACACACTATGTTCTTTTCAGAATAATAAAGAGTCATAACTAGCCTTCTTTCATTCCAACCTAAAAGAGAAGAAAAAGGAAGGACCTACAATACAATCACATCATAATAAGGGAAATGAGGGATAAAATCCTGTCAACATAATTTCAGACATGTTACCAAGTCCCTTGCATATCTATATAATATATACATATATATAGACATACACACACATCTAATCAGGCACGCCAACTCTTGTTGCTCATTTCTTCAACAAATCCCAAATGTAACTAAGCACATTGAGTTTCTTCAATGTAGAAACCGTATTATGCACTGAAACATTTAAACTTCCTGACATCCAAAAAGCACTGGCTAGTTCCATTAGAATTCGTATTAAATTATATACACTTTGAATCAGAAGCCATTAGAATTCGTATTAAATTATATACACTTTGAATCAGAAGGGAAGAAATTATGTTCTTTTCACCCATATGCAAGCCATTAATACTTTTGCAAAACATCTAACATTATCAAAAGCGTTCAAAGATCACAAAATTGTCATAGCAGATGGATATAGAGATCTTACTTAACTATTTCATGAGCATCCTCAACAGTATATAGCATTGATAATAAATTGAGACGGATATTTATTGAGAATGAAAACCAGATTTTATGATTTGGGAATTTGAAATTGCGATCTAACCTAGCGGGTAAACAAGTCGCGACCTATGAATATGAGGGGTTAAACCGGGCTACCATTTAAACTTGTTTATTTTAATGAGTCAAGTCAGGTCGGGTAATTAATGAGTTGGGTTGAGCGGGTTGGCGGGTAACAAGCTAGAATTGACACGCCTATCAATTCTTAATATTATTATCACTATAATAGGGCTATTGAATTTAAAATACTAGCATTGAAATAAATATAAGACTAAATAGAGTACTCAATTCTAAGTAATATGACTTACTTGACCAACGGTTGATGGGATACGAGGAGATCCATGCAGAGTATCTGAATATGGAATGATCCCATGTGCACGTAATTGACTTTTTACCTCGGCTGCAACTCCAGCGGCAATTTCAGCTGCAATTTCCTCTTTGCGGATGCACTCTGATTCTTTCAGTTTAGCAGCTACCTTAGCATCAACAAGTCTTTCTATCCTATCACAAGAGGCAAAAGAAGAAGATGAACTTGAATCAAATGTCGTTGGAGTTGGACCTAGACCAAATGTTCGAACACGACCATGACCATCAGGTCCCATAACTTGAGTAAAAACTTCATCTATCAACTCAGATGTGCGCTCTGACTCAGGTACCTCATATAGTCTCTTATTCATTTGCTCCTGCAAAATTTTATATGAGAATACAAATTTAAAAATATAAATTGATTTAGTTACTTGGTTACACATACAAGTGCATCATCCACTTCTTCCGCATGGGCTCCATTCTTCTTCAAACGTGTACGGCGAAACACGTTTTGGCGTGATATATCTTCTCCTTTCTCCATCATCTATGATACAAATATATTACAAAAGTGTAACACACTTGCTGAGAGTTACATTATTTATTAAGAAGGGCGTGATATATCTGGTTTATTTATTAATAAACCAGATATATCTACTAATGTACTCATTAAATAAATAAGGAACCCTTACCTCAAGACGGATATCAGCAAATGCGATTCTTCCCGTCCTATGAGGGAACTCTGACTGTCCACGGTTTTCCTTGTTCCTCTCTGCATCTTCTTGTTTGGTAAATAATTATCATGTAAAGTTACATGATGTGCAACTATTTTTATCCATGGAAGATGATACTGCAGCAGACAAAGATGGGAGAGAGCCAAAATAGCTTAAAAGACATGCTGGAGAAGCAGTACAAAATGAGCCCCAATGAGACGGCACCTAAGCCATAGTAAGTCACAAATTCGGAATATTATTTGGACCAACAAAATCAGAACTGCCACTACTGATACAGAGGCATACTGTATTGGCGAAACAAAACCACTACCACTACCAGACAAGCCACATACTATATATCCCATCATTTCAAACTATGATACGGGTCAAATCTAGTATCATACCTATTTAGACTGTAAATTCCATGTATTGTTTGATAAAGGCTGGCAACTCACTTTTCAAATGCCACTCTTGTAATAGATTAAGTCATTTATTAATAAAAACCCTAAATTAAAAAAAACAGAAAAAAAAAAGAAGAATATTGCACTCAAATAGGAAGGATATTTCAAGCTATCGGCCATCAATTTTACTCCCAAAATGAATGTGTTGTTCCATTTAAAGATCGTGATCGAACCAAAATTATATAAAATTCATGTCTTGATTACGAATCAACTAATTACCAATTCATGTCAAAATCCAAGTAGTTCAATAGATACAAAATTTACTTAAAATAACACTACCACGCAGAAACAGTTAACCTACTCAATTTTCTACCAAGATCAGTTACCATTTCCTTAACACACAGTAAACACAATAGTTAAACCTACTCAACTTACCATTTCTATAACACACACACACACACTGATTTCTTTCCTCCACTCCCCTTCAATTATTATTGCAATAAGAACTATGAGCATGTGCCCATATCATATATGAATGTATAAGATGGATGAGTTTTAGGAGGAACTTCACAGGATGTTCTCTGATCAAGAAGAGAATCTAGAGTTCTATTAACGAGATAACTGGTGGTGAAAAATCTCCCAATAATGTGATACATTTTTTAGACCGAAATCTTAAATCCCTAGCTAACACTACAAGATGCATATGCTTTATTTCAACTCTACCATTTTGCTATCACTGGAAGTATTTTTACTGTTACATGGCCATGGAATTGAGCAAAATTAATCTATATTAATATAAGAGCCAATGTCAGATCTAAATTCAAATACTTGATGCTACAGGATGCCTACACTTTTCATCTTAAACATGAGCATAGTATTAAAGAAATCCAAAGGTACATGATCAAGCCTTGAGAATAATAGCAGGTTGTGTACTGATATTGAGATTTTTACTAATATTGAGATTAAAATAAATCGAAAACCAGAGAGAATAATAGCAGGAACATACCTCAACATCCTCACGGTTCCAATATTCAACTAACTTAGTCCAAGATGTGGGTTTCACCGGTGAGTCACTGGGTGGAATATCAAGTGCAGCAGGATTGAGCTTGAATGGTGTGTAAAATTTCTTTTTCACTTTAAATTTCTAACTTCTCCATAAATCCCCAACTCTTCTTAAGCATAATTTCTTAAACTCCTCTGGGCATCAGTATTATCCTTTAACATTTAAAAAAATATTAGATGAAGATCTCATTTTATAGAACTTTAGAATCTTAAGTGCATACCTGGATCTCTTTCCATATGACATCTTTCTTGTTTTGTGAAACCTTTCGCCAATCATAGGGATTTAGGGGAGCTTTACCTCCACATTTTGCAATCATGCCAAGTCTTGTTGCGAAAGCCTTTGAATTTTGCCCACAAACCTGCATATGTTCATTGAAAGTCAAGTGCATTTTGTATCCCGCTTTACCCCATTGCTTGACTCCTATAGCTGGACCTTGTCCCTTTCTTACAACAGATTCATTTGTTGCAGTCCCTGAAAGATTGCAACTAGTTAAATTTAGTAACATGAATAACCAATCGAACAACAACTTTATTAACCTACTGAAATGATAATTAACATGAATTGCTAAACTTTGATTTTCAAAAGCAGTTAATAAAGAATGGACCTAATGAGCCTTCAAAGGGCATTGAGGAGTTAGATCGAAGTTGTTGCTTTGATGATGCCTGTGAATCTGCCTGCAAATGAGACCTTGATGGGTTTTCTTGTCCTTGTGCCGCTATTTGTGTACTTTGTGATCTCCTTGAAGCCATGATAATCTATCTAAATACATAAAAATTGAGAACATTAACTAATAACCATAGCATATCAATATCTAGGAGAAACAAACAAGGTACAAATGGGGGAAGCTTGTAAATAGAGTGCAGATGACCACATCATAGAAGAAGAATGAATATACTATAAACTATCCACTGGCCAAAACACAATACACTTTGACCTAAAAGCCAAAGAATATGGAGAAATGTCATACTTTAGATGCTAGCGCAAACGCATATTCCCGCAACAAATGCTTTTCCAAACTGATGTATGAGCTGCCACAAAAATAGAGTCCCCCTTTTCAAGATAATAGATAGCATGTAATTACCACAGTAGAGAAAGTTGGTCGTTCAATTGAGTGACATATAACATTATAGCCTATAGAGCATGTACTATACTATAACATGTATGTTCTGTGTTATCAAAAGAAAGTATTTACATCTAAACATCAAAATTACTAGTTACTTCTAGCTTCTGAGATCCGCCAACGCTCCTTAGCTACTACAAATATTACATGAGTTTCCTATAGTTGAACTTATTTTTAAGTTTCAACACATGGCTCAACTTTCCAATTGGTATAAATCCAAATGCAGATCATTATTAACACCATAGCAATTTATGAATCCCAGTCAAATGCTTCAATG
Organism: Adenophora triphylla var. japonica; assembly: GCA_022495995.1. Taxonomy (NCBI): domain Eukaryota; kingdom Viridiplantae; phylum Streptophyta; class Magnoliopsida; order Asterales; family Campanulaceae; genus Adenophora; species Adenophora triphylla. Next base: position 1,335 of record JAFEMH010004308.1, on the reverse strand, counting down.
TAACACAGGCTGAAAACGTAGTTCCACTAAGTATGAGCAAAACATGATGCCAAACAATATTTTTCTATAAAAAAACAATATTTTGCAAATAACCAGGACCATAAATATCACAGTGCATCTAATACAAATCCAGTGAAACTAATGAAAGCACATTACAAAAAAACATAGAGTAGACAAATCAGACGACTTCCAACAACAATATTTTTCTATAAAAAATAAAAAAATGAACATAAGTTATAAAGCCAAAACACTCCTTAAAAAGGTAAATAAATAGTATAAAGTAAATAATAATGTGGAATTAGTAACGTAAAATGAAATATAATAATTGGAGAATCTAATCTTCCTCCATATCTTCATTGAAATCCTCATTATTAGCATCATCATATTCATCTTCATCACTTTCACTCGAAACATTAATCCTGGCATTGGCTTTTATTGCTGCAGTAGCAGTACTTGCATCTATTATTGTTTCTTCTACTCCCTCCCTCACCCATGTAGGTTCATCGTCATTCACAACTCATTTTTCATCCTTGTATTGGGGACTATATTGTTGAACTTGAGGCACCACTACCACATCATCAGAATACATATCAAAAAGATCTCTACTCGTCATCTTGATGGCAACACTCTAATCTGAGGCTTCAAGATCCTTACCACAAATGACTTGAATAGCTTGGGATGCCAGTATAAAAGGTTCATCTGATACTTTATTTTCTTTGTATAATAATTGATTAAAGTTAACAGATGTAAGATTGAAATCATCCTTCATCTTTCCTTTTAGATTGTCAACCCATTCACATTTAAATAATACAAATGTCATATCATAACCATAAGTGATCTCGATAATATCTATCAACTCCCCATAAAAGGTAACATTCCCAGAAATAGGATTTTTATCTTTTGTGGATGAATAACTCCTTGTTTTTGCATCTAAGCAAACTCCGCTATTACTCGTAACTATACTACTATTACTTCCCCTTGTGCGAAATTTGAAACCGTTTATGATGTAGCCATTAAACCTTCGAGCTTGGTCAACAAGTCCAGCTGCTAATTTTACTATATCTTCTGATAGTTCAGTATCACCTTCAGCCTCGAGGCCTTCTACCTATTAAAGTATTAGAATATCTATTTATAAATATGAGGAGCTAGTGAAATGGATAATTAAGTATATTTTTTAACATATTGAAAATATAACACTTTAAATAACTAACTGCTTACATGATCTTTAAACCAATTAGAGAATTGATCGTTATGAACCGCATAAAGCTGACGATCTGAGGCACGAGGCATGTTTTCCCTAAGGAAAGTAAGGTGCTTCATGTAATTGTTGTGATT